>JAMLFT010003897.1:0-20892 GCA_026544285.1 Pachyrhizus erosus | reverse complement strand
ATACTATATTTTTCATAATGAAGGTCATTCTAAATGTTAAAGAAGTAAAAAAAAATTATATAATTTAACAAAACTTTGAAAGTCTTAACATAATTAACTCTAATTATATTATTCATAAAAATTGTTATTTAATGATATTATTTTTTATCAAATAAGAACTCATTATGATTGAATGTAAGGCTTCCTGATTATATATATTTTTATACAAAACTAATAGAATAAAGAGGTACCTTCAATCTTATCAAACAGATGTGAATAACATTGAAACTAGCATCACAAATTTACCTGAAAAAAAAAATCCACCAAATAAGAAAAATGACATTAAGAAAATTCGAATCTGCATAAAAAAGAAAAAAAAAAAGATATATCTAATCCATGATGCATATCAAATTCATATCACTTTAGCCGCCTCCTAGTAATTATATGATAAAAATTGTCTTCAACATCTTTAACATGGTCATATCATGTTATTCAATAATATAGAAGGATCCAAATTGCTGAAAAAATTACATAGCTATGAAGAACGCTACCTTTTTGTAGATAAAAAAGAGACTACTTTTTTATTCAGAATAAAATTAAAATGACTAAACTTGGGGTTGAAAGCTGACTTTAGCGAATTTTCTTTAGAATTCTACCCTGTCAATCCAATACAAACCCTTTTTTAAAAATCTATATCTATCTAAGCAGTTGTGAACTATCAGGCCAGCTTTTTTTTTTTTTTTTTTCCAATAAAGTCTGATCATTCTTGACTTTTCCAACTTTACCTCACTTTAACCTCATCACATAATAATAGTATTGGCAATTTATCATGATAATTACTTTCTCTTTGAGTCACTTCTCAACTTTCTTTATACCTCTTTTTTAATAATGTACCTTTTATTATCTCAAATACTTTTCCAACTCACTTAATTCTCTATCGTAATCACATGTTCTTTTGAACTATACATAAATTAAAAGATGTCCTCTCGATTTATCTTTGTCATTGCAATCAATAATTAAGACAACCAGGCAAGATATGGGTTTAAATCTAGTTCATCGTAATTAATATATTGACCATGTTGTGAGAAGGTTTATCTGGGTTGCATTTTGTTGAATGGGTGAACTTGGTGTTAGAAAAGCTAGGTTGGTTTTAAATTGCAATATGCAACCCCACTTGTGCCTACAGTATTGCAATTTGTGAGCTCTTCACAGTCATGTACGACCTCAATGACAATCACACCGCATTTGTTTGACGATAGTTATTTTTCCTATAATTTTGGCTATAGCAACATATTATTTATCAAACTGTAACCGTAACATGATGATAATCATGGTTAAATGATAAAAAAAATTAATCATAAAAGCTACTCATTGTTAGAGGATGGAGTTCGGTATAGGCTGTTACTGTTGCAGTTGCACCATCCTGCCAACACAATGCTTTATGGTTTCATCGACATTTATCAAGCCATGGCCATGCTATTTGTCTTGGGTGTGGAAAGGAACCAGAATGCATTTTACGTTGTCTCTGGGATTGTTCAGTAGCTACACAAGTCTGGACTACTCTTTTGGGCTTTTACGGCAAAAAGTGGCTTCAAGGAGGATATAATACGAACGAAGCATATAAGTTCGAGGTTTTGATGCTAACGATACGGTGGCCTTAGGATTTCGGAAAAATCTTTCTTGGATCACCTAAGACAAGCGTAATGCTTTTGAAGAGAGTGTAAAGGAGACAGCATGATCGGAAAACCGGAAAATTTGACAATAGTTTAGCTGGATGTATATATTCTCTTTAAATTTATCTTCTATAATTACATGCAAAAGTAATATTATCATTTAAGAAGTCCAACAGAAGTAATATTATCATATAAATATATCATCTGTAATTACTTACAGCATCTGAAAAGCTTTTGGCTAGAACAGAAAATATAAAATCAAAGTTAATATAGAAGTAGAACACATCATGACAAGTTTTCCGTAACCTACAGGGACCAATTGAACAGCAGAAATATATAAATCATTACGTCACTCCACTGTTAGCCAAATCAATTTCTGTGGCTCGGCCAATATGGTAAAAGACAAAATACTACAAAATATGGATCAATATTTATTGCTGCTGTGGTGCTGCATTGTTGAAAGGATAACAATATTTATTGCTTTCTGGTAGAAATGGAAAAGATAAAATGCAAAATAAACAAAATTACTGCCCGCCATTAAAAATTAGAGTAGTTTGTTCAGAAAAATCAAGAAAAAGAACCAACCATCTAAGTAGCATTCAATGAACAAAGCAACAAACTTCCATGATAGTTCAGTAACAGTCCGATCAATGATTTTACAATCTGAATCAATCAATCACTTCATAGATTGAATGACCCCTGTAGTTAGTATACATAATGATAGTAATATATTATATAAAAATAGCATACCAATTCTTCTTCCTTGCTGGCTGAATAAAATCCAGGTTTCCAACTGACTCTGACAAAATAGAGATAAGGAAAACCTGCTGAATGTTGAGGCTGCTCAAATCACGGCTAATTGCTAATACTATATTTGTTATATACACTAATAGGCTAATTGCTACTGGAACCACCACCTTTTTAGCCCTTCAGAGCTCCATCTTCAACTGATTTGAATTCAGAGATACTGTATCACAGTTTAATTTGTTAAATTCAGATTCAAAAGTAACATTACAGAATAAAAAGAAATTCAGACTCAAAATTGTCCAGCACGCTAAATATTTAATAACAGCTCTGAAGTTGTATATGCAAATTAATTCCTTTTAAGCTATTTATATTTTTTTATAACAAATAAAAGTGGCTTGAGTTATTTATGAGCCTCTCAGGTTCATTATACTTTTCAGTATCAATATGCTCCATGGAAAAGATAGACAGCTCCCATTCTTGTTTATTTATGAAGCCCAATGCCAATTGCAGTAGGAATCATGATGAGATTAAATTTGGCAGATTTCTGTGGAATGTGTCTTTAGGGAGAAGTGTGCAACAGAAGCACCTGAATTTGCCGATGGATAAGATTAAATTAGACAAATTTCTGTGGAATTTGTCTTTAGGGAGGAGACGTGTGGAATAGAAGCTTAAGTCTGATCTACCTGAATTTGC
This sequence comes from Pachyrhizus erosus, assembly GCA_026544285.1. Taxonomy (NCBI): domain Eukaryota; kingdom Viridiplantae; phylum Streptophyta; class Magnoliopsida; order Fabales; family Fabaceae; genus Pachyrhizus; species Pachyrhizus erosus. Next base: position 17,800 of record JAMLFT010003897.1, on the reverse strand, counting down.
CGATGAGTCATAACTCAAGAGTGAGTTTTCTGGAGTCATGAAATTAATGTTGTCTTCTTCCCTCCCCCAAAGGGGTTGCTGGAATGCATCAAATTGCCACGGTTGCTGATATTGTTGTCTGTTTCCATTCTGTGGGATTTCTGGCCACATGACTGGCGCAACTGTGGGAGGGTAGTTACAGTCCATTGGAGACACTCCCTACAAGTTACCAACAACATTTTTTATCAGAAGGAAATTAAAACCAAATCTGAACATCAATGGAAAATGCTGAACTGGCTCTATTGCTTCATCCACAATAACACACCCTAGAGCCTGTACCAGGTCCAACTGAACACATCAAAACACTCATTTTCTAATCCATACACCTGGATGGAATGCGAGGACTTCAATTACAATGAGCTAGAGAATTTGTAAATACTAATTAGGATAAGCAATCAAGTGCAAGCATCTATGTGTTCACAAGGTTAATTCTGGTTCAGTGTCTATAGTTTTCATGGTTGGTCTCTAAGAACATCCTACAGAATGAATGAATGACAGTAACTGACGACGAGGCATCTCTCTCACTCCCCATTTTCAAGTTCAACATTTCAGTTTCTGGGCAAGCACACAAATAGATAGGCCAGCAGTGAAATTTTGATCAATCGCTAATCAATGTGGAAACTTGAGTCTTTGAGAGAATGTCTAAAGCTAAACCAGGACTTATTAATACCGCACAAGTGCCAATGTCCCAATAAAACTGGAACTGAAATTACTCCAGAAACAAATGTTCTTCCACAAAAGTTTTAGAATCAAGCCAGACAAGTTTCATTTACTTCGGGAATGGATTCTTTCATGTCAATGATTGTGTTATCCCTCTTGGTAGACAATACATAAGTGGGATCTATCTGATATTTATTAGAAGGATCGATGCAAGATTTGAACATGACCTATCATATACATGAGGGGATCCGTAACCCATGTACTTCAGATTACTCCCCAGCAAAGACCAATGAGAAAAATTTATACTTACTTCGGTAGCCAATAAGCTGTCGAGGTTGAAATCAATTACTGGGTTAATCGCTGCCAGTTTCATTGATAATATCTGGAACCAGAATGTAAATCAATAAGAACAAGATCATATTGATGAAGATAACTCATTACAGCGTTTTATTTGTTCTGATGACATCCGTATTCCAGAAACTCACGGTAGCTTTTTATAGAGCTATATATCAATTTTGAAGGATGATCAGATAAAGCTAGTGAAGAAAGGAACACCAGCCACTTCTTTTAAAAGTTTGTTTTTGTACACTATACCCAATAATATTGAAAATCATATTGCTTCTAACAACTTTATCCTTCTCATTATTTGTCAAAACAATTGCCTAGAATGTCAATGATATGCAAGTCAGACCTCCACTTCATGCTGTAGAGATTGCACATGGTTGATGATTTTATCCAGAACCAATGCCGTTCCTGATATCTGTATAGCAAACATTGTCATGTCAGGTATCTTTGACTTACTACTGTTTTGAGAAAAATCAAATACAATCTAAATGAATTAAAAATTCAGAGGAGTGCCTGCGTATTAAGGCTCTTAATTAAACATAAAAAGGCCCATAGTAGCATTGACAAAATTGTGATCAAACATGTACATAGTAACTCAGTAATTAAGTCAAAAGCAGGGAGATCAATTTGGGGTCACAGCTTCAACCAGATTATTCTTCCCATGTCGAGAAACATCCACAGCTAAAATTATTAAAAAAGAAAAACACTTCAGTATAATCAGAAAAGGGGCATGCTAATATCTTGTTTGGTAATTTGAGAAAATATTTTTTATTTCCTATCTTCATAAATATTTTGTTTTTATTTTATTTTCTATTTTCAAAGATTTGTTAAAAAAAATTGTTGTTTTCTTGTTTATTGTACAATTTTTTTAAAAGAGGAAACAAAGTAAAAAGAAGGTTATATTGTTGTAATTATTTATTCATAAAAACAAAAATATATTTTCCAAATCAATCAGGCACAAGTATCTCTTGTAGCTAGCTCAACACAGACAGGTGCAAGCAATTGAAGACACTAGGGGATAAATCTTGAGGTGTGTATCTAGCTTAAGGTTAGGCGACCGTAATTTTGATCAGGTAGAATATTCAAAGCCAGTTAGTTAGGTTTATCTGTTTGGTAGATGCACTGCGAAAGGAATGCTTTATTTTTTCACCCTATTTTTGTCACCCCATAAATGATTGGTGGATACCAAATTCCTAGAGAAGATGAAACCATCACCATCACAAGGTGGATTAATATTTCAATTGCTTAGGGGACCCATGCATACTGGTTTCAAGCCACCCACCTATGTGTCTCCCAATAGCTAAAGGCAGAGTGCAGCTAAAATAACCCCGCTCCTCCCCTTTCGCCCCACACGCCCACCCTTCTGTCTCTTCACTAAGCCTTTCTGGCTGGAGAAAGGGACGAGAGGGGATTACCTTAATTGTCCTGAACAAACCATGACGCATATATTTGTTTGTCCTTTTCAAAAAACAACGACTAATTTATGGCCAATAAAAATAAAAGAATCACTATGTTACTTTTACGTAACATTCTTGTCTTGATGTTGCTTTTTGTACAGGTATGAACAGCCTCTTTCACATTTTCACATTGACGTCCAAACCAAAATCCATAGTCAGAATGAAACCAGTTGAGGATGGAGGAAGGGCATGCTATTACTTACCTCAAACTCCATGCAACACCTCCCACATTTACAAGGCTAATAGTGTGTTTGGATTTCAGTTGATAATCTGATTAATATATAACTACAGCTTGCCGAAATCATGATTTGGAATTTTCTTGAATGATAAACTAAACACAAATTTCTCAATATGCATCACACTGTCAATAGAGTACTAGCTTCACACACTCTAATATATTGAAATTTATAAAAAAAAAACTGCAAAATCACATAAAATGAGTTTCAAAAAATTTTGTAATTTCTAATAAATTTCAACTAACATTAAAGAGGGTCTTTAACAAAATATATTAAAGATTTTATTGCTAACATTTTTTGTAAACATTTATAAAAAATTTAAGTTTCTTTGGTAAACTAATTAAATTTTATATAAATTAATTTTGTTAAGAAAAAACTTTATTCATTTTATTTTATTTTTATCTTCTTCTCTAGTAAATATTTATTAATTATTAAAATGCTTATCTAAATAATTCTTAAATAGAATAACAAGATTGGAATGACAAAGACTATTTTTTTTGTGGTGTATTAGAGTGACGGACTTAACCTTGAAACAGTCTTGTTAAATACGTTACAAGTTGTAACCGATTCGAAAAGCAACACCAGAGATAGAAGGCGGTGTAAAGTTACGAAAATGCCATGTTGACACCCCCAGTGGAAGTGAGCACTTTTCTTGATACAAAAGCATGCAGTTTTTTTAGGTGAAAAGGTGACAATGACACAACCCAGATTACAAAACCCCATAATCCACGGAATAATTGCACTTTTAGGAGACAAATCAGACAGATAATCATGTCATAATCATGAAATTTGAACAAATCACAATTAATTAGCTCTAGTAAGTGACCAAGTGTTAAATTAAACCCTCAAAACTAAGAGAAGGGACCAACCTTGTTGCAACCCGGGACCAGCTCTTGTAAAAGCTTCATCCGAGCATTTATCTTCTCTCTCCTAGCCTACAACATAATTAAACAAAAAAATAAAAAAAGTAATAATATTTTAAAAAATATTCATATTCAATTCAACATAACTTTTTTGACATAATATACAACTTAACTTTTTTCTTATAAATAACTGCGATTAAAATAATTAATCAGTGGTTAATTAAATAGGTTACCCTTTCTGCTAAGCTATGGCTATCAGTGGCTTGACCTCGACGAACTCGAACGTGAACGTACGGAAGCTTCTCGCCGGAACTCTCATCGGCGGCAACGCTCTTGCTCTTCTTCGACGACGCTTTGACCTGCGTTCCACGGAACAATTCAATTTCGCCAAAAAGTAACAAAAACCGAAACCCTAATTCCTGGTCGCGATTGAATTGCGAGGCGAGGCGTTTACCTTCTTCTCTCGCTCCTTCCTCTTCGCGCTCTTCGGATTCTTGTGCTCCATGGCGGGATCGGAGACGGAGCCGCCGCCGTGGGTGGAGCTCGGGTTCGAATCGGTCTCCTGGAGCTCGCGCTTCACCTCCGGCGAGTTCGAGTTCGAGTTCTCGCCGGCGAAGACAGAGAACCTGGCGGCGCGTTCGATCAGCGCGGCGTTGGAGGGGAAGGTGAGGTTGGCGGCGCCGCCGCCGCCGGAGGCGAAGGAAGTCAACGGATAGGGTTTCGGACTGTGGCGCGGCGGCTTCCCGGCGAGCTCCGGCGAGTGGAGGAGCTCGACGGCCTTTGTTGGCGGAAGCTCGAGCAGCGCGGTGAAGGAATTGGCTGTTTCCGGCGCCGGAGCCATGAGGCCTTGGATTTCCTCATTGAACTGAATGGCTTCAAGCGAGGTTTGTTCCATGATCCAATTGAACCGGTCGAACCGGACCGAACGAACCGAAGTCAAGAACTATAGCAAAACGAAAAAGAGAAGAGAAATTGAGAAGAAGAGTGAGGAGAGAAAGAGAAGAGAAAATTGAAAAGGAAAATGAGAGGAATGTGTTTGGGAGAGATATAAAAGGGGAAGTGGTTTTTAATGGCGGTCAATGTTTTTCTCTCTCTCTCTCTCTCTCTCTCTCTTTGGTTCTCTCAGCTCAATTTGGCTGTCTTGTGTGTGTTTCTGTGATAGTGTCTGTGAGATTGCTTCTCCGCCATTTCAAGTACTACGAAAGCAACGTCGCAACGCTACGGTTTCTAATCTCTAGTCTTCTTTTTCTAGCCTTTTTCAATTATACGGGTATTTTGGTACGGTTGTAACGGTAGTGTTGAATACGGGGGTGTAAGAATCGAACTTTGTTCTTTCCTCGATCGGATTATATAGAGTCGACACAAGTATGGGTCCATTGATTGGTATGACTCGATCAATGTCAAACAAAGTGAAGGAGAAAAATTTAGGATACTTCTCATCAGCAATTAAGTTTGTATTTTAAAATTATATATTTAATGTTAAGACATTATTTGGGTTGATTATGCATTTGTACTTTTTCATTTTAATTTTTATGTTTTAAAATTTTTATTTTTATTTTTTATATTTGTGAATTGGTTTAAAATGATTATTTTTGTCTATTTATAATTATGTGACCATAAGTTTTTTATTTTATAATATTTTCTAATAATTCTTTTTTTTCTACTCAAAATTATTACACCCCAAATCTAAATTCACACAAGAAATATACAAATTCAACATAAAACATTAACAATCTCAATCACAATATAACTCGTCAAATCTTAGATCTCACTTACATAATCAACCTACCAATCTTTTTTTCTATTTTCACTTGTTGCTTTGTTCTTCCTTGTAATATTGGGAAGATTCTTGACATTAAATACGAAATTGAGACCTTATAGCACAACAACACTTCCTTCTACGACTTTTGCTTAACATGGATACAACATTTTAAATACATTCATAATCCTCCTCCCAAAACAATAAGGATGCCTTTTATGGATTCTCTAGAAGCATCTTTGAGGTCAAGAAACCAACAATGTCCATATTTGCATCAACCACGATAGCTTCTAAATACACCTTCTATCTCAAAAGTATCATAATAATCGGGTCATTTATAATTAAGGAGTAATTAAGGATTACAATGAAAGAGTTGCATTTGCCATTGAGGTTTAGGATTCAAGGTTTGCAAAGGTGGGTGTGGTAGATGGAAGGGTGGGAGATTCGAGATTTTCATCATCGCAACTCCTTCGATGACCTTCTTAGTTTGACTAGAGAAAGTGTGATCCTATTGGTTCTTCCTCTACAATGGCACCCTTTCCTACGTCAAGATTTGGTGGTTGAAAAATCTCAACCTCTTATTTCCAAGTGAAGACGTTTGCCTCCTTAGAGAAGTCATCTCCAAATACATTGCTACCATCATCATAAACTGCAAGAATCACAAACCTCCTTCCTCATCTTCCTTTGTCGTTGTCCATCCCAAGATATACTACTCTTCAATTTTTATTATTATTATTTTTAATTACTTTTTTTCATTATGATTGGTTTCCAATTTAAGTGTTTGTAATGCGGTTGAGTTATTACATTTGATCGAATGTACCGATTTAAGTTGTTGCAATGAAAAGGGAGAAACCATGTTGAGGGATCTTTAGTCGCCAAAAATTCTTCTTTAACATTTTCTTTATTAATAGGAAAATTTAATTAAAAATCAAATTTTAGTTGGCCTTATTCCTAAATCAAGAGATACTCATTAAATAAAAAATGAAATTCACTAAAAGAATTTATTTTTAATTATTTTCGGTCAACAATTAAAAAAAGTGCTAAAAAGAAATTTTAAAAAAATGATTAAGAGAAAATGTAGTTAGTATTTCTTATATTTAATTATATTGATTCGTATATTATATTTAATTATATGAAACTTAACTAATCTCAACTTAAACTTGAATGAATTCAAATGTCAAAAACATTCATTCTAATTTAAATCAATTAATATTCATAAGTTTTATTACCTAAACTTAACTTGTGTTCATTCTTAAGATTAAACAACGACAATCAAACAAGTGTAATGAACATGTATTGTAATGGTAGATTTTACATTGTCAACTAATAAAAAAACATTTCTAGTATGATATTTAACATAATTATTATAAAAAGTTTAATAGGTATACCTTTTTAGTGCAATTTTTTTATAGTCAACTAATAAAAAATCATTTTTTAATATAACTTTTAAAATAATTATTATAAAACTCAACAAATTTATTATGTATAATGATTTTCTATTATATTTATACTATTAATGTATATATTATGTATTATATTATAAAAATCAACAAACTTATTATACATACTATTTTGTAAATAAATGACAATATAAAAGAATAATTCTAAATTTTCTTACAATATCACCCTACTTCCTTTATATGGTAAATATTTTTATATTATCAAGAAATTAATATTTTTTTTTAAAAAAGTAGTAAGAAGATTTATATAAGGATATAATATTATTTGTGTAAAAATTTACATTATGCATATATTATTTATTTAAAAATGTCAAAATTAGTTGGTTTATTTTGATAATTGCTATTTGTAAATATGAAAAAGACTAGCATTTTCTCTTAACTCAATATTTTAATGATCAAATTGATAAAATTTAAGCACTTATGAATGTGATAGATGGTTCAATTGCTAAGAACTCTTAAGTTAAAGATGGTGTTAGAGATGTATAAAATTATTCTTCTTTTAAGGGGTGATTTAGAAGACTTTGCCTACTTGTGTACCATTTTGACACACACCTAAAGCATTAGGTAACACTATAACACTAACTAATGTTATGAATCATAATGGATATTCATGACCGATCAAAATTAGTGAGTTTTTCTTATCACTAAAGCCAATTACGTGCACTCTTAATTTGTAATAAAATAGCTTGATAATTAGATTGCAATTTGGTTATAAAAAGATTTACCATGGCACAAAAGGAATTATCATAACATGTCAAAGTGTCCAAAACGTAGTTCATTATACTTAATTTTGCATAACTACATGTGTATCTCCTAATGAGATATCAAAATTCAAATACATTATAAACTAACTTTATAAAAAAAAAAGTATAATATCCTAAATAAGACAATATTGTATAACAATCCATTGCTTGACATGTAGAGTTAGATAGACTTTGTTAGTTCTTTATTTTGGTATGTTACAAATTAAAATAAAATGGAAATGAGTCTTATGACTTAGTGAGTGAATATCCAAACACACACATGTAAACAAAAACACGTATAAAAAGAATATAACAATTCTATCATACATACTAGATTGTACCAACATTATCTATACATATAATACTTTAGGCTTTTTCTATAGGTGTCAAACAAAGGGCTAAACAATTTTATTGATTTTGTAACAATGTGTTGATAATTATACCTTTTGCATAGTTTTCCTATTTTACCTTTTTCAATCTAACTACTCTAATTGTATGTGAGATTGAATAAAGTTAAGGATTCAAGGGAGAAATTAAAAGAGAACATAAACTAGCTACTACGTTTATGGGAAAGAAGAAAGAATGACAATATGTGGTGAGGAGCCAGATTGATGCAAGAACGACCAAAGTATAATGACAAGGAATAAAGAATAAAAGAAAAATAAAAATGGCAAGGTGGAAGACAAGAGAGTAGGAGGAGCAAGCAGGGAGGAAAAAGGTTTAGTTAGTGAAGTTGTCGTAGAAGATTATTAGGGTGATAAGGAAGAGAAAATCCTTAGTGAACCTGATGAAAACGTTCATAGAGTAACCTTGGCACAATAAGGCATATGGTGGGATGGAAGAGTTGTTGCCAGAAATCACCTCCAATAAGACATATGGCAAAACAAGGTGACTTATGGTGATTTTGTTACTTTTTTATTTTTTGTATTTTTTCCTTCCCTTAGTTTTTCTATTGATTTCTTTTCCTTGACTCTAAGTTTGCAATAAATGATTTTGTTTGGTGGGATGTCAAGCACAATTTTGATTCGCAAAGGGTGGAAGGGTGAATTTGGTTTTAGTGGATAGGGACATGGTAGGTCTATTAAGCAATATGAATTTATGTGACTTTATGTAGTTTTAGGATAATTTTATATGGCTTTGGTAATGTTCAACTTGAGATTTCTTTTTTTGTGATAATGATTTGATAAGGTGAAGGGAAAGAAAGGTTTGATAGATGATGGTGTGAAACATGATATTAAGTTAGGATTGACAAAGGAAGAAATGGTAGGCTAACAGGTGGATAGTTTATTTATTATTTTCTAATGTAATAACATGAAGTTCTAATGGTGTGATGATAAAGGTTATTAAATTCGGTTCAAATGTGTTTTAATGTAATTGTATTTGTAACATCTCAGACACTGATAAGGGTGAGGAGTGATCATCGATGTAAAATAGATGAAGCACAAACTAGGAGCGACTCTTGACAAGTTTTTAGCAGGAGAAATACATGAATGAATTGAATACACACCAAAATGGAAGGGGATCCAAAAATTGTACAAGTATGAGATTGTATACTTGATGATGACTTCAAAGAATTAATTAGTATTACCTATACAAACAACATGCATATACTTTTTGGTAGCTCATCACTTAAGAACTCCAAAGTTAAGCGTGCTTGACTTTAAGTAATTATGAGATAGGTTACCTTCTAGAAAGTTTTCCAAGAAACATGAGTAAGGAAAAAGCATGTTGATAAGTCACATATTAGTTTATAGGGTCAATTATCCATCCTAAAAAATAGTCAAACATTACAATATTTTTCTCTCTTTAAATATTTTTTATCCTTATTATTTAAACATCTCCTTTTACCAAATCTTATTTGATTCTTAATGTTGCATGGTTATTTGGTTTACTTTCCTTTTTGAATATTTTTGTTCAATTTTGTTTCAATTAGATTAAAAGAGACATGCTTACCCTTTTGTAAGAACACCCCTATGTTTGCATCTACCAATATTTAATGTCTCCTTTGAGAAGGGGGGAAGGAAAGAAAAATTGTACATAACATTGTTATGTTTCTTTCTTCAATATCCTTAGATTTGTTAAGTACATACTCAATAAAGTGTGATATTGACTTGAACATAAGTATATAATCTTTAAGCATCCCTACTAGCTTTATTCATGTTTATTTGTTTCTTTCCCTTACTAACATTTACTTAAGAATGTCTTCATCCAAGTACAAGTTTTGACCTACACAATATAGTTGGAATTGCACAACTTATGTCTAGATAATAATTTATTTCTTTTATCTACATAATTTATGTTTACAAATTATATTTTGGATTTTGTTCTATTAAAAGCAAAGCTTTGATCTTTTATACTTTATCCCAAAACAAAATCACTTTTAATTTTCTTGAATACATAATAAAAATTTTTCTTCATTTCATTTACAAGGACCCTTTAAGAGAAGTTTCATTAATAATCACTTTATCAATTTATCTTAACTATTAATTCATTGTTTTTATCAATAGCCTTCTATAAAACTAACCTCCAATTAATTCCTCTCATATCTAAGCTTTGTTTCAAGTTTGATTTTTAGGCCTTGAGTATAAGCAAGATAAATGAATGCTAGTATAATATTCAATATGTTCAAAGTGGATGATCAATAGAATGTCAAAAATAAGAGTTAGTAGCATGCCCTAAGCAAAATATTTCATAAGTTTTAAGTTAATTTTAAAATATATTCAATCTTACATAACAACATGCGTACTACATAGTTTTTGGATTTTTTTCCCGAATGAGCACACTAACTCTAAGATTTTATTTTTTTCATTTAACCAACTAGTTTTTATCCCTATTGCTTAAGTATAAATGAACTATTTGGCTTACTTATCCTTTCTAAATAACTCATCTTAAATATATTAAGTTCAAGAGTTCCCTTTATTAAAAAGAAAACTTGCTTATGTGTTAAAAGGGATATTGATAGATTATGTTAGTCTAATAAAATCTCAATAATATTTCTTTGTAAAAACTTTTTCAATATATTTCTCCATATAAAATATAAATAATATTTCTATATATATAACTCCATCGTTGTTTCTACTTATCTTGGACATCATTAAATGGTATATGATATCTAATATAGACGTTTTCACTTTTTGCGCAAGTACTATGAAACCTAACACACTCTTCTCTTGTGATTGAGAACAATTAAAAGAATGTAGTGAGATATGTTCAACAGTATTCCTAAAAGGTTTAATAAAATAATAAATAAATACAAGTTACTATACGTTATTTTTGCTATATGTCTAAGTATGAAGTTTTAATATTTTTGCATGTATTTTATTGTTACATTCTACTAAATGGTAACAAATTAGTAAAAAGAAAATAAATCTCTCTCTAATTTGAGGATTCATAGTAGGACAAAATATGCTTTTAATCGCTCAACTTTTCACGCTTTTTGCTTGGTCCCTCAACTATTTTATTTTTGTTTGGGTTTTTGTCTCTATCATCAAGTGTTTTCGTTAAATAATAATGTGACAGTTATTTTTAAGGTAAAATATGTTTTTAATGTCTTGAATTTTCATGATTTTTGTTTTGTTCCTCAACTAACATTTAACCGAGTTTGGTCCTTTAACTTTTTTATTATTTTTTTATTCTTGCAGTCAAGTTTCTATGTTAAATGATGATGTAGTAGTTATTTTTAATTATTTTAAAATATTTTGTGGTAACTTTTTTCTAGTAGTTAAAAATTGTCAAAAGTTACTTTGATACAAGGTATTAAGCAAATTTTTATTGTTTAAAACCACTAAAATAAACTAAAAAGAACTCTCTAATTTTACCAACTATAATCCTCTTATTTTATATTATCTTTCATATAATGAGATAAGCAAAATTTCCTTTCCAAGTAAATCAAAGTCTTTCAACAAATACAAAATGACTTCATTCTCATATTTAAAAAAGGACCATAATCAAACCAATATGTGTAATCTTCAAATTGGTTTGGTGTTTTAGACAGAGAATTAATGGGTTTTGTTTCCTAAAGTGGGAACCAAAGTATGTGAGCAAATCTATCAATGTATGTTGGCAAATTTGAAGATGATAAGAAACATGTATTATTACCAATTACTCACTTCAATCACCCCCTATAAAGAACACTATTGGTGAGTGTAGAAAAAAATAAAATATTATTTTAAACTGTTAGAAATTGGTTAATACTTTTTATCCAAACAATTTTTTAGAATTTTTAACTACAAAAAAGTTGTTATAAAATATTTTAAAATAATTTTAAAAAAAATTGTCACGTTGTCATTTAACAAAGAGACTTAATAACAAGGACTGAAAATCAAACAAAAAATAAATAGTTTAGGGATCAAGATTGATTAAAGGACCAACAATGGAAACCATAAAAAGTTAAAAGACCAAAAACATATTGTCTTAAAAATAATTGTCACATAATCATTTAATGGAGACACTTAACAACAAGGGCAAAAAACCAAATGAAAAAATAGACGAGAAACTAAAACTAATCAAAAATTAGTTAAGGGATTAAAAACAAAAATAATAAAAATTAAGGAACTAGAAACATATTTTATCCTCTATAGTAATATAGAATCTATTGCAAAAAATAACATAAAGAACTCTAAATATCTCTTAAATGTTAAAAATTTCTAACTAGAGTAACTTTTCCATGCACTCATGACACAAATTTTCATTTATTGGATAAAATTGACAACCTTATAGTATCTACATTGTGATAAATATCTCATCTAAGAATATCACATTAATATTTTCTGTATTTATCTATTTCTAACTTATGACATGTGCATACTATTGGTCACCATGATTATGATATTATATGTACTACCGTTATAATGATTAGTTTTATTACTTAAGCATGCATTAGAGATTTACTTAAATTAGTTGCTCACATATCATTTACACCTCTAATCATAATTTTTGTTATCCTATCCATTTCTATATTATACATTTATTTTATATACTATTGACTACATTATATAATTATTAGTATTGTTCTCTTAGCATTCATAGATATATGTAATGTGGTATATTATTCATAAAAGCTCTATCTAAGATGTAGATGATTTGTTTCTTTTATTAGTATGAACACACATGTTCTTTAGCAAATAGATGCATAATACTTGGGCTTTTACCTTATGCTCCTTGCAAATTTTCATTTTAGGTATGTCTTATACAAAGTTGAAATTGATTATTCTAATTTTATTGAAATTCTAACCAGAATTGTTGTTATGGTATCCATTTCTATATTCTACATTTATATTATGTATTATTGACTACATTAGATAATTATTAGTATTATTCTCTTAGCATTCATAGATATATGTAATGTGGTATATTATTCATAAAAGCTCTATCTAAGATGTAGATGATTTGTTTCTTTTATTAGTATGAACACACATGTTCTTTAGCAAATAGATGCATAATACTTGGGCTTTTACCTTATGCTCCTTGCAAATTTTCACATTAGGTATGTCTTATACAAAGTTAAAACTAATTATTCTAATCTTATTGAAATTCGTTACATTTTTAATATTTTTGTCTAGTATCAAAAGGTTACCATTTTATTTTCTATTCTTTTTACAACATAACAACATCAAAATCTAAGGTTAAAACTCCAAGCAATAATTGTAGCATAAGGATAACAAAGAAAGAAAGTATGAAATTTAAATTGACTTCCCTGTATAATATTTTTATGAAATACAAAATATTAAATATTAATTTATTTTTAAAAATTCTTAATAATATAAACTTATTTTCTTTTCAATGAAAATAAATTATAATATCACAATATATATTTGAAATTTTATGTATAAGAAATGAAAAGTTAATTTATGAAAAAAAATATTTTATGATATTTTTCCCTAAGCAATTTTTTTTTTATCTTCAATTATATTAATGCTTTCTCTTTAATTTTTAAACAAAACTAATGATATTGAAAAATTTGTTATTGTATTATGTGTTTAAATTATTTTAGTCTTTTATACTCAATATAACTTAAATTTATTTTCTTTTATAATTATCATATTTGTAAAAGATGATAACTTCAATAGAAATCTTAAAAAAGTTTAATTATGTTTATAAAAGATTGAACTAAGTAAAAAGCTAATAGGAAACAAATCATGTGTATACTTTGAAGAATTTAATTATGATGAAGCTCTAATTGAAAAGTGAGTTTAATGAAATTAAATGTGATAGTCATGTATAAAAAATTGATAATTATATTTTTCATTTTAAATTCAAATAGTATTAAACACCAATTTTATTTTATTTTTACTTTCCTACATGATATAAAAGAATATTTATATTTTTATATAATTATTTGAAATCGTTTGGGAATAATATTTTTTAAATGAGAATAAGGTTAAATTATATGTATATCATAAAAATAATTCAATTGAAAAGTTATATTTGAACTAAAATTATTTATAAAAATATAAATAATTTAAAAAATTATTTCTTTAATTTTTAATAATTATATTTAATTACAAAAGTCATGTTAAAATATTCAAATATAAATAAACATAAATTATAAGTTAACTAGTTATCATAATTTATGTTAAACATAAAAAAATGTTGTGCAAAGCACTAGTTGCATCTTAAAATTATTTAGCTAAAATTTGCTTATAAAGTACAAAACTCTACATATAGAAATATTGAGTTTGATATAAAATATTATAGTCTTTTCGTCAAATTATAATTTTCTACATTTGAACTTTATTATTGAAATTAATGGAATCAATTATAAAGTCGATAAAAGAGGAATGATTAGTGACTCTTAACATATTATCTCTTTTATACACAAATTTAAAATAGGATAAACTATTATTTTAATCTCTAAACTTATTATGAATTTTTTTATTTCCTAGACTTTTTCTTAACTATTAAACATCCTTTAACATTTTTGTGTTCCTACTTTTAGTTTTTTAACTTTATTTTCGTCTTTACTTTTATTCTTAGGAACTAAAAATAAAGATGAAAAAAAGTCTGGGGACTAAAAACAAAAATCCTAAAAAGTTTAGGGACTACAAAAATAATTTACCTTTTAAAATATCTTTTGATTGATATGTTCAAGTTACTTCTTAGTAATCAAAAGTTAGTTAGGAGCAAGGAAATTCTTTCTTACAATTAAATGGTAAATAATACAATAATCAGAGTCTACTTACGTTTTAAGAAGCTAGTTTGAAAGTATTTATAAAAATGAAACTTCTAGTTATAGTTAGAAGCTAGATTTTATTAAAATAATTTTTAATATTTGTTCAAAAGTAATAAACTAGTTTTAAAAAATTTTCTACACTATTTTTATAAATGAACACCAAATTATATTAGAGTTTCTTTGCAACAAAAGCCATATTTTAAGTAATAAACCGAAATGTAACTAGATGAAAAACAAGTAAGAAAGGATATTACGTATAGAGATTTATATTGGTTTACCCTTTAACCTTAAGCTACATCCAAAATTGTCTCAAATTGGATTTTCACTACAAAATACACTAGTTACATAAATACTCTTTGTCCTTAAGCCTCCACAAATTTTCACACTTGTATTCTTCTCAAATCTCTAAAGGTTGCTCACAACACCAAGTATTCTTTTCCAAGAATCTATAGGCTTTAACACACAATATTATCACTTGCACAAGTCCACGTAACACCTCTACATATCCATATGACTAGTATTATCACCTTTACAACTTTACATAACCAATATTTTTATCTCTACGAGTCTACACAACCAATATTCCCGCCTTTGTAGGTTCACAACACTTGTATTTTCATCTTTATAGGTTCTCATAACCCAATTATACTTTCACAAATTTATTCAAACTTAAAAACATAACTTAATACATATAACAACTCATAATTGACTTTCTTGTGCTCACAAACTTACTCCAAAAACACTAGTCCCTTGAATGAACTTTTAAATTTCTTCTCTCAATTTTTTCTATTTATTATATAGACCTTGATTTTCTCTTTTTGATCACTTCACTCATGACACAGAGATATTTATATACACTTTTTAAGATACAGAAATGATAGACATAGAACTAGAGTATTAGGAAAAGGAAGACTCTCTTAAGAAACAATTTTTTCTCTCTTTAAAAACACAATTTCTATAAAATAGTAATTTATGGCTACTAGAGTATTTGAATAGAAGTTCTATTTATAGGATTTTAGGCTTTAAACTAGTCGTTTATGATTGCTAGATATAATTCAAACGTAGTCATGCTTTACTTTTGCTACTTTTGGAATTTTTTCCAATTAGTTTTCTTCTCTTTTCTTTTCTTGAAAATCAACAATTATAATTTGAATTTGAATATGTGACAACTGGTGTAAGTAAGATTTCTAGTGAGTCATATACCAATAGCTTCCAATGTCTATTAGAAATGTTGCTTTTGAAGATTGGTTTCTATAGAAAGCTTCTTGGATATGTTTCTAGTTATGGAACTTGTGAAACAATCTTCTCATCTTCTAGTTTCTTTGATTGCATCAATACTTGATGCTTTAGACAAATTCCTACTTTTGACACTTGACAGTTTATTTCTAAGCATGTTGTTTATGATATTATAGCTTATAAATGATGTAGATATATGTATCTCATTCCTATGTTTTAATGTGTTTCTTCTAATGCATCTTTTAATCATATGTGGCTTCTTATATGACCTTCCAATCCTTTGATCTTTTAAGGAATCATTAGTCTAATAGGCTTTTGATTAGCTTTATTTGTAATAAAGCTACTTCCGTTGAGCAATCCTTATTGTTGAAGGTTGACACACCTCAAATAGATGGTTCTTAACCTTCATTCATGCTTCTATTGATGTTCTCATCAAATCTTATTCTTACAATCATAACTCAAAGAAACCATTAGTAGTTTAAATTTATAAGACTAAACCCTAAACCCTAAACCCTAAACTTAGAATTTTCTTCTTGGTTGTTAGTTATCTTTGAAACTTGATCATACAAGTGGTTTAATCTTGAAAATTAAAACATTTTAATAAAACCTCATGTCATTAAAAATGTCATAGGTCCAAATGTTTGCATGCTTTCGTACCATACTTTTTTATAGTTCTCGTTGTTATAATAGTCAAACTCATTTCAAGTTATGAGATAAAATATTTTGATGTCCTTAATGGTAATGTTTTACAAATATAGAAATCTAATTGAGATAGTATTTAGCATGAGAAGACATGACACAAAAATGAAAATGACATGTTAAAGAACTAGAACAAAAAGAATTATGAAAAATTCATTTATTTTTTTTATTAGTGAAATCAAATATTTCATTTTTACTTCATGGTTAAATGTTAGAAGTTATTTAACATGTGTTACAAATCCAACTAAGACACATGTTAAGTATTTCTTCTATATATTTAAAGGTTACAATCCTTCCATTAAATAAAATTAATATTTGTATATATCGTTATGTTTATAATTTAAAATTAATTTTATTCAACCTTAAAACAAACATGAATAAAATAAGTGTAATAACTTTAGTAATGAATGATACTTTTGCAAGATAAAATATACAATAATTAAAAACAATCATTTTCTCATAGAAGGATTCTCATATTCTTTCAAGGCTTTCTTTCTCTAATATTTTTAGCACTCCCTCATTG
Organism: Pachyrhizus erosus; assembly: GCA_026544285.1. Taxonomy (NCBI): domain Eukaryota; kingdom Viridiplantae; phylum Streptophyta; class Magnoliopsida; order Fabales; family Fabaceae; genus Pachyrhizus; species Pachyrhizus erosus. Next base: position 609 of record JAMLFT010003897.1, on the reverse strand, counting down.
TTTCGTTTAGAGACTCTTATATATTAATCATTAAAGAGGAAAAACCATTGGAACCAAAGATGTATGAAGCATCTAATTCGTTAAAATGTTTTGATAATAACAAAGACTATTAAAATTTATGAACTACTAATAGTGTGTTGCTTATGCAAATTATATATATATACACACACATAATAGTTTAATAACTATTACTAACCATCATAATTTTTGAAAGTCTAAAAAGTTATAAAAGTTTATTTAGCAATTATCAAAAGAGATTTAAACTTATTCTACCAAAATTAAGTTGAAAAGTATATAATAAATAAAGAGTCATAATGAACTATTTAAAAGTTATTAACTTAGACAGATATACTTCAATAAATAAATGCACTATGAGTTTGAAGTATTGGGTTCATTATGTTATGCAAATTGTTGTCTTTAAGTTATGTTGAAATTATTTTCAAGTTGTAAAATGTAATAATGCTTGAATTAGGGTATAGCTTGTAACATCCCATTTTTCCAAATAAATAAAAATATTATTATTTCAATGTAGATAAAGTAATTAGTTAGATAATAGAAAAATAGTTAGTAAATTAAGAAAATGTTAGAAATAAAACCTAGAATAAACTT
>JAMLFT010003896.1:0-20897 GCA_026544285.1 Pachyrhizus erosus | reverse complement strand
AATCTATATAATATTATAAGTTTCACAAACTTATAATATCATTTATGATAAAAAAAAAATTCCACAAACTCGTTATAAAAAAACCATTTAAGCAACTATACAAATGACCTGATAATAGCATCTCTGATTTGCAATGATTAACGGACTTTACCCTTTTTTTTAAAAAAAAAAAAAAAGTGTTATTGAGGCATCCTGTATTGTGAGAACTTTATTTTGAAGTGAAATACTTCACACCTCTACTTTGCCCCTCTGCACCCCACACACTAAAAAAATATCACTTCAGCTTCTTAATAATCTTTGTTTTTTTCATTTATTTTTCATGCAGTTTTTATTTATTTGATTTATATATATATGTATACATCTATATATATACACACACATGTGTGTGTGGGGTTATTTATTTGATTTGACAACTAATGAACTTCATTCTCTGAGATTATAAGTATTTTTATTTTTAATATTTTAATTTTTTATTTGAATATTTGATTTTATAAAAAATTGTTTCAATTATTGATTTTAAAAAGTATGATATATTTTTTTATCATATGTTTCTGTCATGAAAAATGAAGGCAAATATAATTTTTGTAAAATTATAAATTAAATTAGAATAAATTAAAGATTGAACAACTTAAATACTTATCTCTTTTTTTATTATTCTTCAACTTAAATGACTATCACTATTTCTTATAGTTTCGGGAATTAAAGTAGAAATGGTTAAGTTGAAACAATAATAATGCATGTGCCTGCTTGGCCATCTATTTAATTTTATTAATAATTAAAACTTTATAGATATAAAATAATGCAGATTTTACTTTGCTTATTAATGAATTTATATTTGATAAATTTAAATGAACATAAAATATATATAAATATTAAAAAAAAAGTGAAAGAAATGAAGGGAAGTAATTTTGTATGGATTTTTGCTAATAAAATCTAAGGAGAAAGTCGCTAGTTCGTAACTGACAGAGACCAATTTTGAAAGAATGGACAGCGATGGGTCTTGTCCAATCCAGATGGTCCCTCCATAGATCAATCCTTGTCCACATTCATTTGGACCCTTCTCCACTCTGTGTTTTCTCACATCAAGTAATTCTCACGCAATCTCCACCAAAAAATAATAATAAAATTCTCACGCAACGGATATATCAACAGTTTTTTCTTTTTTTTCTTAAAAGCATGAAGCGGCGTCGTTTGTTGCGGCCTCAAAAAAGTCCACACTCATCAAAGTCTTTGGCATAATGACAAGAGCATATCCGTGACCTCGGATCCGCTCACTAACCCTAGTCAACTTCAAACTCAACCATAGTTACTCCACTCACTCACACTCCGCCACTTGTCCCAATCGAACGGTCACTTGAGAAGCCATTCACCATCACGCGCCACTATAAATATATCTCTCTCTCGTAGCTCTTAACGTCATTCAAAACCCTAATTCCTCTTCTTCAAATTCGTCTTCTTCATCACCGTTTCTCTTTTTTTGCATCCATGTCAAACCCTAAGGTCTTCTTCGACATGGCTATCGGTGGCCAACCGGCCGGCCGCATCGTGTTCGAGCTCTACGCCGACACCACTCCCCGCACCGCCGAGAACTTCCGCGCTCTGTGCACCGGCGAGAAAGGCGTCGGTCGCAGCGGCAAGCCCCTCCACTATAAGGGTTCGACCTTCCACCGTGTGATCCCCAACTTCATGTGCCAGGGCGGCGACTTCACCGCCGGAAATGGCACTGGCGGCGAGTCGATCTACGGCGCCAAGTTCGCCGACGAGAACTTTGTGAAGAAGCACACCGGTCCTGGAATTCTGTCGATGGCGAACGCCGGTCCAGGAACGAACGGATCTCAGTTCTTCATCTGTACTGCAAAGACGGAGTGGCTGGATGGAAAGCACGTGGTGTTCGGACAGGTAGTTGATGGATTGAACGTGGTGAAGGAGATAGAGAAAGTTGGTTCTGGCTCCGGCAAGACTTCCAGGCCGGTCGTGGTCGCCGATTGCGGTCAACTCTCTTAGATAGACGGCGTTGACTCGCGGTTTTCATCTCTGTGCCGGTGGCTCTGAATCTGTGTCGTTTTTTCACTGTCGTTTTTACTTTTTCTCTTGTCGTCTAGGGGATTGTGGTGTTATGGATATCATTTCAAACCCTTCCCTTTGAATCCTTTCGTTTCTAATATCAGTATGTGGTTCATAGAGTGAGTGAATGGTGTCTGTTATGAGAAACATAAAAAATGATGAGCTGCCTTCAATAAAAATTAGGATTGTTCCCCTAATAATACTCTTTTATTTTTATTTTTATCTTATGTTTCTGGTTATGTAGTACTTGAATGTTACTAATTAATACCACAAGTAATCTACAGCTAGTGTGTTCATTATTTATTTTTATGCTTTGATTGTGCGGATATTACGACTGTCCGTGTCATTAAGGGTTTAATTTCCTTTATCTACCGAAAGGGATTTGGATAAATTTTGATGATCTGTTTCCCATTCATATTATCTTATATTATTTGTGAAGAAAATCTTGTTTGTTTGTATGTCTTTTGTACTTTGCCATAACTTTTGATCAGCACTTTTGACATAAGGAAGGAAAGTTTGTTGGAGAGGACACGTGCTAGTGTCCGCCTCAATAGCCGTGTCCAGATTATGTGAACCTTAGAGCATGGACACGGACAAGTGAAAATATCTCTTACTATGAGAGGATAGTGTTTTGTCACTGATAATAAATTTTAGGATGAAATTCAATTAAATAATAGATGTGAATGTGGTGCCCCGCCACCGCAGTTTTCCTTCCACCAGATTTTTTAATTTTTTGTTATTTTATCAATTGTAGGTGTTCTTCCTCGGTGGAAGGGATTGAATCAGAGATTTCTCATTTTTTTGCTGTTTCCTACTGATACACATACTAGTTATATTGTGCTTGGGAGCTATATGTAGCTAGTTCTGTTGTTTTTTACTGTAAAAATTAACACTGACTCTTGATTATATCCTAAATTTGATTTGAGTGAGATTGGAAAGGATCATGGCCGTACCTAGTGAAGCTATTGGTTATTAGTTTAAACTAATCAAAGGGACGTTGACCGCCAAGCCTATGACTCCGTCACATTCTTTCTTTCAGAAAAGGAAAAAGGTGGGGACCCCGTTCCCGTCCCCAAGTATGGCCGTGGACGTGATTCTTCTTCTTTTTAACTTTTAGAGGTTCCACTGCCAGTGGCTAGCGTTCTTTGGTAAGAGGCTATTACTCTATTCTTGCCACGCATTCTGTTTTTTTTAAAAGGCTGAGAAAGCTCCATAATGGGCGTTTCTGTTCTGTTCCGTTTTCAGCCTAAATAAAAAAAAAAAAAAAACGTTCGCGTAACAACCACTCGGAGATATAAAATCCAAGTAACAGGTAAAATGTTGACGAAAAATAAAGTGTAACGCAAAAAAATTTAAATTTATTTTTAAATTTTTTATTAAACTGTATTTTTAATTTTTTACTTATTTAAAATAATTGATAATATATGTAATATCTAAAAACATAATTTATTTTAAAAAATGCATGTAACACACTGTTCTTTTATATTTAATATACCTAGTCAATGAGTTATCAATTATGTCACCACTTTATGTTATTAATTGATAATAATAATTAAAATAAAAAAATTAAATAATTAAAGGACTACATTAAAAGAATTAAAATAAAAAATTATATTTTTTTGGAAACGAAAGATTATTTAAGTTAAAATATAATATATAAATGAGTAAATATAATTTTATAATAGATAAATGATTCTGTGTATTTTAGAGATTTTTATTAGGTGAGAGTTTTTTTTAAGTACTTAGTTAAAAAAAATTACGTCAATCAAAATTGATAGATCGATTCTAGTGAATACTACTTAATTATCTAGTTCCTCTTGATTTAGTTTTTTTAGTCATTAGATGCATTTAAGGTCTAGAATTTTACTATAAACACTCTCCATCAAATTCTTGCATATCTCGCTAGATCTATTTCATTATTTGTCATGAGGCATTGTCGAAGACAACTTTTAATGACGACACTATTTTGTTTTTTGTCCTTTTTCTCAATGTCATCATTGTCGCTTTCTATGACATAAGATCTACTTTTGTTGTTGCTCCTTGTGATATCATCCATAAAGTCGAATACCACTTTCTTCGTTTTTTTGTGCTCCTCCTCCTTCATAAGATTTCTTCGTTGACATTTCTACATTGCCACTAGAAGCAATCTCTAAGAGAAGAGGAGCGCCCTTTTCTCCGTAGTTAATATTTAGTTTTGTGTCGAATCCCTATTCTAACATGACACATTCATCATCACTCTCTAACAAGTATCATCACTAGTGTTCTGCTATTGAGAAAATTGGGCCTTAGATCTTAAAGTCAAGGATTTTCTCAGCTTTGCTAAGGTCTAAAAGGTTAAGGTCATAAAGCTCCTCGTAGGCGACAACAATCTTATCCTCAGTCTTCAAGGTGGTGTTTAGCTGGTTGACGTTGTCAAAAGAATTGTCATCCAAAAGTTTAGATTTGTGAATAAGGATGGCAAAGAAGTGGGGAGGGTGGTGTGGCAAAACCAATCAATCAACAATAAGAGTGTGGCAATGGTAGCAACATAAGCATAACAATAGAAATTATGAAGGAAAGAGGAATAGGAAATAGTTTGATGAAGGAAGATTTATTATGAGAGTACACATCTTGGTGAACCAAAGGGTTGTATGTGTTACATGCTCACACTAAAATTGGTCAAATCATCACAGTATAATTTTTAAGATTGTCAAGGTTATTTTTATCAAAGTAAATAATATTTTTGTGACATTTATTATTCATACATCTCATTTTATAACATCTTTCTTTTTATTTCATTTAAAAAAAAACCTTTTGAACTCATATACCTCCCTTGACATAGATTTATATGTGACACCTACTGACCTTCGACTTTATCCACTATTATAATATGCAATACTCCACATCACTTCTCTTATGAATTTCATTTTACATATTTATTCCATAATTTTAAAATATTGTTAGTTAAATTTCTTTCGCGTGATTGATCAAATTGTCACATTACAATTTGTTGAGATTAACTAAAATATATTTTTTATTACTAAATTGAATCATTACAATCAACATTTAAGTCAAAAGAACCAACTAATATTTATACAAACATATAAAACTAGTAATGGACAATCATAACTAACTAATTGAAAGAGAAACCTACTCTAAAAGGTACAACAAATATTACATCATATCATAGGAAATGTCTTTAACACAATTTATAACAATGATAGACATTGATACAAAGATAAGTCAAGAAGTGTCAAAGATATTAAAAAAGTTAAGTTTTTAAGGGTTCATTTCGACATTCTATTAGGCATTTTCATCAACAAGCTTTGCACACGTCTATAGAAAGATTTAACACAATTTGACTTGCAAACTTGTGACACTAATCAAGAAGCTCCATAAAGCAAAATAAAAGGCTTAAATTAGTGAAAAGGTAAAGCCAGTGAGGACTCACCTTCGCAACATGATCATTATGTCTAAGATTGAGAAGTATGAATTATAAAAGGATTTTTTTTGAAAAAACAACATAAAAAAAAGAGGTATATTATTAAAATAGGGACATAAATAACATTGACTTATTTTCATTTTAAATTTACTCTCTTTGATTATCTTTATTATAAGATCCAACTTAAAAGTGTGATTTCATCTAATTTAAAATGTCTCATGAATTAATTATTTTTTAAAATATTCTTAATAAAGTTAATTTTAAAATAATGTGATAGTGAAAAAAATTGTTAGTATTATTTAAAAGATAGTTTAAAAAATTATTTAAAATAAATTTAATACCTCCAACATAAATGTATCAATCCTGTTAGTTTCATTGAAATTAGTCAATTAAATTTTACAATAAAAATAAGATAAGTGATTTTTTAATATTTTTTTTATTATCATGATTTCACATCATTTATGCAATATATTTTTTATATAAATTTATCCTAAATGTGTGATGTGATTTTGATAAAAAAAAAAGAGTTTATTTAAAACTATAGCTAGCGGACCTACACTTATTGAATGCATCTCACTTATTTTAAAAAATCATAAATAATTTTTTGAAAAAAAATTATAAATAAAATATTCTATTTTCGTATTTTATTTCAACCCAATGACTTTAGTTCTTATAATTTGTTTATATTTTCTGCGGATATTGGATACGTCACTAAATTGTTACTAACGTGTAATTTATAGATGGATAATTGCTTCTCGTGCAAGGTACATCTCTTAGTTAAAACGTAAAATCAAACAAACATGTAATAAATATTATACAAAGTAACATAAATACTATGCAATAAGAGATTTTTCGCTGATAAAGGGAAAAGTAATAAAGTATAAATGAGAAAAATTGTTTAAGATAAATAATAATAAAATGTTTGTATTTAATAATAAAATAGGATAAACTATCATTTCAGTCCTTAAAAATAGAAAAAAGTACACAGTTATATATGGTATTAGTATTGGCCTTCTACCAACCTTCTTCCACTAAAACCCTAAAACATTGAATCTTAGATGGAACTGACATGGTTGAGTGCCATTCTGGTGGGGGCTGGTTATCTCGCTTTGGGTTACTTCATTGGTTCTCAGTATCCCCCTCGTTTCCTCTTCTCACATAAATTATTGACTAAACATAAAGATGCTTCACTTCTCAATGATAGGGAAAATAAGCAGAGGAATAGTAAGTCCAAACTCAAAAGCCCCCTTGAGATTGAACAACTCGCTGAAATTCTCGATGATTTTAAGATGGTACTCCTCAAAATGCCTTCTTTTTCTCCAAACCCCATGTACTCAATCTTACTGGGTTGCTTAAAAAAATTGTTCGTTTCTCTGCAGATACTCGTCGTCAGGAATGATCTCAAAATGGGTAAAGGGAAGATTGCTGCTCAATGCAGGTATGTAATAATTCATAATATTAACTTTGATACTTTGAATATGTATAGAGTCTGAGACTTCTAAGAATCTGGTTGTCTAGTTTGTGGAAGCACACTAACATAGAAATCCCGGTGAACTGATTCACTGCGCTTATTTTGTTTTATATTTTCCATTTTTCCTGTTGTTTATCTTATGTCATTTCTGTGGACTTTGTATTATTATCATTATTCTATAAAAACCTGATAAATGGTTCTAACTCACTACTTTGTTTGTGTGTCTTTTTGCAGTCATGCAACGTTAGGTCTCTATAAAAAGATCCTTCATCGAGCTCCAAAGGCTTTGAATAGGTACTGCCGTAACCTTGGTTGTACTTGCAGGTCATTATGCATTGGATAACTTTATTCTGATGTTTGTTAACATCAATGTGCAGGTGGGAGATGTCTGCACAGCCTAAAGTGGTTGTCAAAATTGAAAGTGAAGAAGATATGCTGGCCATGCAAGTAAGTATTGCTTGGGGCAATTTAGTGCTACATTACCTAAGTTATCGTGTATTCTATTTAAGGTTTGTATTGGGTACTTGCCTGCAATTCATTGATAGTAATACTAGCAACCCTTTTTCTAACACTCTACTATTATCTGAAATTTATTGGAAAATCACAACTGTGTGGGCTTCTTAATGATTCTCATCCATGATTTTGTAGTTTCTAATAAATTTTATCCAATAATAAAAAGTGCGTTAGAAAATGTGTTGTTAGCACTCTTCAGTTATTAACTTATAGGAAATTTGATTGGAAACAAATTTACTTTAATTCAATAGCAAAGATGTAAATTTGCTTCTCTTTTACTTAATCTTGTAAAATTTGCTTGCTAGTTAGAGGATAAAATGTGGAGTGATAATCCTTAATTGAAAAATCAATAGTAAAGATTGTAATGACATAAATACAGTAAAATGAACTATGAAATGGTTAAAATCTCAGTTGTTGATTTTTCACTCAACATAAAGTGAACCACATGAAGTGCTCTGGCCATTTCATAAGAAAATATGCTAGGCAAGGTCAGCTAATAAGAGTAAAATAGAAAATCATGTCCCTTTTGACTTTTGAACCGGCAAAGGGAGAAAAAAATAGATTTGGGTCAGTTACTTATTGGAATTTCCTAAAGCCGTTTTTAGTGAACAGATGTAAAGGTGGACAATGAGAGAAGAATTTAGTGTTCACAGAGCAATGTAAGGCAGGAAATTTTGGGCTCTGCTGTGAAAATATTGTCTGTAAACATGTCACGTAGGAAACATATATCATGTGCAATCGTTGTGGCTAATTTTCTGAGAAACACATGGATAAGGCGAAGAAGTTGTCTGGGATTTGAACACAAATTGAGAGCTCTTATATAGTAGCATGCAACTTGGGCTGTACTTGGTGAATGTGCAGGGAGAGGAAGTGGGGGAAATTCATTCAACATAAATTTTTCATGTACAAAATGGCTAAATTAAAAAGAAAAATTCCTGTTTGCTGATCTTTTAGCCGTCAGCAAATTGAATAGCAAGTACAAAAGAAGTTTGGACTTCAAGTGAGAGCACTGAAAGAGTGTAATTTGGGTTGTACACAATTAATGGCCACTGAAACAGGAGGTATGCATAGCATAACACTCAGTCACTCAAAAAGATGAAAATTTAAAATGAAGCTTGGAACTCAAAGTAAATGAGACATTTTATATTATTTTAATTTTATTCTAACAAGGCTAGGATTCTATCTGTTATTCTTGACATTTTAACTTAAATATGCCTTGTATTATATACACAAAAGCAACATGATAATCTTTGTTAGATAGTGCAGTTATCTTGTGAGGAGTGAGAACAAAGATCACTAACTCTTCTATTTTAACAAAAAGGGATAAGCATAAAAAGGTTTATTATGTTATCAGCAAAATGTCAGAATCTCAAGTTGTTTTAGACTGTTGTTTTGTCTACAGATTTTATATAAACTGTGGGGCCATTTGTTTTTTCTTTTTTCTTTAGGTATTTTTTTTAATTAATGAATACATGTTTATAAAATTTGATGATAGTTTCCCACAATTTTTTAGTTTTTCTTAAGCTAGAAAGAGTAGCTTCTGAAATTTAAGTTTTATCATAACAAGGTAAAAGCACAATTTTATCAAAGCTTATCCAAATGCACCATATATTTGGCATATCGTTGATAGGAATTATTCTTTGTCTAGAAAGTCAATTAGGCTGGTTGCATTGCCGTCTCCTATCAGTTGCTTGACTATTTTCCAGAAGTAGATAAACTTGATTTCTTCTGATGTAGATTAGCCTGGTTTGCATTGTCCTGTTCCATCATTTGCCTTGAGATGCCATTAATACATGTTTTTTATTCCCGTTTATCTTAAATTTTTTTTATGCATTGCTCCTTTATCTAAAGCTCGTTTTGGTGTAATTGTTGTTTAATGTGTTAGGAAAGGGCTAAATCTCTGAAGTTACCTACCCATATCACAGTTGATGCTGGAAGAACACAGATTGCACCAAGTGAGTATCTGAAACTTCCATTAAGTAGTTGCTTATAGATATCCAGTAATTTTTATCTAGTATTAACTAGCTTTCGAATTATATGAAATTTTGTAAACTTAAGCTACTTAATGGGAACTTTCAATTCTTAAAACGTTATTTAACAGGCAATACTTACTCTTGTAGTAAGTGGATCTTTTCACACATACACGCATTTAATGGCAATTGTCTAGATATTAATTAAATTGTGTCTATGGAAGCCATCTGAAGCATTGATGCTTACATTTTCTTCATGTATCTATATCGAATATATATCTGATATTGATATTCTTGGAGACTTCACAAACTTTTTTGTTTTTGAAAAAAGAAATTTTGATAATCTAATGAAGATGGAAATGAGACATAGATGCTTTTGTAAGATAAAAGCATAGAAGCATTGTCTCTTGATAAACTAAACACGGAAGTTATCCTCTTTACCGATGATACTCCAGGAGGGAATAAGATGGGTACTATTCCTCTTTGTAGGCAATATGCAATGACTTATGCTGACAATGATTTATAATTTTTATTTTGGTTTTGTTATTGTTCAAGAAGTCTGCTCTTCGTTTAGATTTTTGGAATTGCAACTTCATATTTATTATGTACAGCTAGAATTGAAACTGGAGATAGTTTTCCAGCATCTCCCTAAAATGAAATGGTCATCTCATGGTCAATTTTTTAATATTGAAGGTTAATTCATGCTCAAAAATGTTGGTTCATGCACACATTCTGAATAGAAGCGTTGCTAAATTTGTTCTTTTCAAGTTAGATAAATAGTAAAGTTAGATAAATAACTGTCTTTGTTTGCTTATTCAACACTTATTCTACTTGTATCTGTATATAATATAAATTTTTGTATATGTTTAATGCTTATGATAGTTAATTTACATCTTTTTCCTTTTTTTTTTCTAGATTCCAGAACAGTGATGGCAATTCTTGGTAATACTCTCCTCTAATGAATGTACTTTTTTGGTTATGCAAATTTAAGACCGGTTTACGTTGATAATTTTTTTAAAAATTTCTTGTTTTCACTTTTAATTACAAAAATACCATTTTCATTTTATTGTGTATTTTCAAGGATTTGTATATGAAATAGTAAAATCAAAAGTCATTAGTGGTTCAGCACTTGGATCCCTTAATTAAGGTCTGGGGTTCCATCCCCGGCTTGAGAGTACCACTTTGCTCACGAAAGGGGTCGACTCAGTGGGAGGGGATTTATTGAGTGTAAAATAGAAGTCTTAGGCAAAACTAAAAGTGCAACTAAAACATTCTGTCAAACTAAATAGGTTCTTAGTGTTTTGTTTTCTTATACATCTAGTAGTTTGATTAATGTGATATTCATGTGCAGGACCTGTTGAAGTGGTAGATGAGGTAACAGGTGGATTGAAACTACTATAGTTTTCTGTCGGATCAACATGGTGCATTGTTTACCATGAACCCGAGTATTCATGAAGGATAACAGATTGAACTAATTATAAACCCCGTGAAGATTTACCATGTTCTTTTGCCCACAAAAAGATTTACGATTAATCTTTAGTTGACAGTAATGATGATGATGATGAAAACTTCACTTTGGAGATCCTCACTGATAAAAACTGTCGAATCATGTGCAATTCAGTTGGGATATATTCCGGTGACTCAAGGCTCGGTGCCCATAATATTTATGCATGGTGGTTACCATGATTGGTTTTGCAAGGTATAAATTTATTCAGCCATCAAAATAAAATTTGGACATGCCATTTGGAACAAGAAAATATTGGGATATATTAATAGCATTATTCATGGATTCCGAGCCACTCCCATGATTCAAAAAGTTAAAACGACTATTAGACAACCACTTAAAATCATAAACATGAGAGAAAATCCAACATCCGGTTGTTTTATTTAAAATCGTGATGTCAACTTGGCCATTCTACCAGCAAAGAAATCATGAAACAGTTTTTTCTTGTTTTAATGCCTGATTGAAGTTCTATGTTGGGGCTACACTAAAATTCTTTAATTAGTAATTTATGAATATATCAGTTGAAGATGCGTTCCTAAGTTCGGGTGGAGGGAGAGAAACATTAGCTTGTCGAGCCTGCTAGTTCCTATTCACTACTGCATAGCTAAATCTTTTAGAAATTAAACTAAACGTTTAGAAGCCCTTTTGTTCTGAACGTTATTGTTGAAATTAGAATTCCACATAGTAATGGCTAGGTCTGTGTATGATGCATACCTGACTAAAGTTGGCATGGGGCAAATATGGGCAAAATGTCGAGGAGTTTGGTGGTCCTTCCATCACAAACTTGTATTGCTTAACGGGGTTTGTTGTAGTATATGACTAGCGTTTCTTCCTATATGGGGTCTATACTCCATAGGGACAGCTTGATTGATAGTGAAGGCTGCATGATTTTAATATGATGGATGGTCAAGTGACAATTGTTCTTGAGAATGAGTTGAACACTTGGTAAGTCTGTCAGAATTTGGAAAGTTACAAAAAAAGTTTTCTTGGGCATATTTTTGGTCACGTAGTTCAATTCATGTCCAAGGAGCCAATCATCAAATGCCAAAAATATACGAGGTAATCATAGTAACATTAATAATAGCCAAGGTTAGAATAGAATCTATCTAATGATCACAAATGATACAATAATGACAAAAGTATTTAAAAAGCTGAGGTTGTTAGAATCAAGAGAGTGCATGCCCAAAAACAGAGATAAGAAATATTCTCCGAGTGCCACCGTTCAAAGTATTACCAGGTAAGTTTCCCAACGTAGGTTAATGCTATAAATTCCTCAATAAAAGGTGGTCCCGAGTGAACCAAAAAGCTTTACTACCTTCAAACAAACCAAGGCAAGAGGGCTGAGTTTTCAAGGAGTATATAATAACTTATCTCAATTCATTATGCCATTAACTCATTTTTTTCAATTAACTTATCTCAATTATTTACAGTGGTGATCGAAATGTTTCATGCCAGAGTATCTACATCTTAACTATTTCTGTTACTAACTTTCATTTTCTGCAATTAAATTTTATATTTTTTTCAATTAACTTATCTCAGTGACTTACACGAGTGATCGAAATGTTTCATGCCAGAGTCACTACATTTTAACTATTTCTGTTACTAACTTTCATTTTCTGCAATTATAGTCCTTGTCCGACCTATAATTGTCTTAGAATTATTTATTAATCCATCACCATTAAAATTGGTTAATATACAGAGGTCTATCCAATTTTTTTAACGTAATATATTAATTTATCCTTATATATAGTTAAATCATAATTTTAAAATGTAAAACTACAAATTAAAATAAAATTTATTATTAACGCAACTGCTTTAAAAAAAAATAAATCAATTTTTTAAAAGAATACAAAACACCATATAAAAAATTAGAATGATTCAAAGTATAACCTAAATTCTTCTACAAAATATGATGAGTTAGTTGGATGGAAGAGATCATAAACACTACTCCTAATTGTAAATGACATGTGAAAAGAATGATTTGCAAGCGATAGGAATAAGTTGTGCCTGTTGGCACAAAATAGATTTGAATCTTCACTGCTCCAATTGCATGACGCCAAAGCTTCAAGATATCCATGTAAATTCTCTGATCCTGGCGTGAATGATTTGGTCTTCGGCCAGACTAGAGAGGCGATCAATCCTAATGCGCAAAAGCTGGCCCAAACATCACTTAAAAGTAGTGGAGAAGTCCAAAAAAACCCTGCCAAACACTAATAACTGTTCACGCAGATACACAAATTTTGCAGTTTTCATGTTCAATCAGCTAAACAAAATTTGTGTCAACTGCTTCATTAGCAGTCTATACTTTCACAGCACTCTATGTAAGCACCACTCTTGACAACAAACTTTCTCCAGTTCTCCTTTTGTTAATGCTCTTATTCACTTCTGGAAGGTTCTACTTTTTCCCCTACAAAAAGAGTTGTATATAGTTTATAACGAAATATTTGGAAGTGATGCGTATATGGTAAATTGTTATTAAAACTAATATAAAACATTTTTTCCTACTAACCTTTTACCGGGCTGTTTTGATTTGGATACGACACCATATCATAGAGATTACTTATTGACATTGCTTCAAGCACCAACTTCTTTTCCAGATAACTCAGCCTCAAATAGATTCAATATATTTTGCCTTGGCCTCACCGTTTCTCCTCAACAAGACTTTATGCAACTAAACTGCTGTGTTGAGCTATCCATTGCTGCAACCATCATACAGCTTCTAAACCTTAGTTTAGAGCATGTTATACTACAATTTAACTGGTGCTCTTATATTCACCCTTCTGCAATACTCGTATATTTTGTCTTGGCTTCACCCCCCTCCTCAACACATCATCATGCAATTCAAATGCCTTGTCGAGCTCTCCATTAACACAACAGCCATGTATTAGCAAGTTATATGCAACCAAATCTGGCTCAAGACCTTTGTTTAACATGGTATCCCATAATTTAACAGCTGTGTCTACATTGCCACTTCTGCAATACTCATAAATTAAAGTTGAATAGGTAATACAGTCTGGGAAAATACCATTTTCAGTCATTTCAGAAAGAACTTTGGTGGCTTCATGAAATCTACCCAGTTTGCAGAAGCCACGGATAATAATGTTATATGTTACAGTGTTAGCTAAAAGCCCTTTGAGCATTGCATGATGAAGCCCTATAGCTTCCTTCATATTTCCCTCCTTTGTCAGACAGTCTAGAAAACAGCCATATGTGATTGAATTGGGAGGAACATTTGCAGCTTGCATTTTTTTAAAAAGAAGACCTGCTCTGTCCATTTCACCTGCTTTGCATAAACCATTCATCAAAGCAGTATAAGTCACAACATTAGGAAAGCATTCCTCAGTAACCATCAAATCCCAGCAATCAAAAGCTTTCTTAAAAGATCCTTCTTTGCTGTATGCATCAATCATACTCGTATATAATACATTATCAGGTCTCAATCCTTGATCATGCATATCTTTTAAGAGACCAAAAAATGTTTTCCTGTCCAGCTGCTTTAGAGAACCATCAATAAGAACAGCATGGCAAACCAGATCCATGTTGATTCCTCTTTGAATCATTTCACAAGAAGCACTCAGTGCCTCCATCAGTCTTCCTTCCTGGCAATAACCATGTAGAAGTGCACTATAGCACATCTCATTTAACTTTACATTCTGCTTGTGGAGACCATCAACAAAATCTTTAGCTTTAGAAACCCTACCAGTAGAACAAAGGCCACTGATGAGAGGTCTGTAGGTATATGTGTCAGGAATAAGGCCCTTTCGACACATATCTTCAAGCAATTCAAAGGCTTTATCAATGTTGCCATCCCTACAATACCCTTCTATCAAAACATTATATGTCACCTCTGTTGGCTTAATTTTCCTTTCAACCAATTCATCAAAAAGCTTGGATGCTTCAGCCATCTTATTGGTGCTGCAAAGCCCAGAAATAAGTGCAGTGAAAGTATAAATGTTTGGAGTAATTCCTTTCTCAATCATCTCATTATATAGCTTAAATGCTTTATGTACCTGTAGATCTTTGCAATACCCACTAATCAATGATGTAAAGGTTGTAGCTGTTGGCTCCACACCTTTATTGATCATTGAAGTAAAAAGAGACTCGGCGGCACTCAAACTCCCAAACTTGCATTGTCCATTTATCAAAGAGTTATAGGCATATACAGTTTCTCTTATACCATTTTCTATCATTCTATCAAAATAAGATATTGCAACATCCAACCTCCCCCTTCTACAGAAGGAATCAATCATAATAGAATAAGTAATACCATTGGGACGCAAGTTCATCAAACTCATACTATTATAAAGCGACTCTGCCTTATCCAAATCTCCACCTTTGCACAAAGAGTTCATTACCGCATTATAAACAAACAAATTCGGCACAAAACCAAAACTCCCAACCTTAACTAGCAACTCATAAGCATCATCAATCTTTCCCTGCTTTCTCAATCCATCTACCAACCCCGACACAGCAGCAACAGATGGAGCAAGGCCCAATTCAACCATTTCATCCATAAGCTGAATTCCAGGCTCAAATTGTTGCACCCTACAAAAACCAAGCACTAATGTACAGTATGTAACCACATCAGCTTTGAGACCCTTTCCCCCCAACGATCTTTTAACCTCGACAGCTTCCCAAACTCGATCACCCTTGCAAAGCCCATGAATCAAGACATTATAAGTCACAATACTGAGATCAAACCTATTAGATTCCATCCACAGAATCTTCTCCTTAGCTCTAAAAAAATCTTTCAATTCACAGAGACTCCGAACCACGGCGGAACAAGTGTAAGGATCAGGTCGAACACCCGCATTCACAGACTCATCAAACAACTCCGAAACAGTTATAAAATTTCTAACTCTCAAAAGCCCGTTCAAGAGGGCACTCAATGTTCTAACTTGAGGCAACAAATTGTTGGCAAACATGAGTTTCACAATAACCAAAGCATCAAAAACTCTTGAATTCAGCACGTAATTCTGAACTAGCAAATCGAAACCCAAAGTGGACGAAAACTTACATCGGCGGTAAGAGTCTAGAAAGTGGGAAAAAAGCAATTTTGGGTGAGAGCGACGAAGGAGGAGGGTGTGCAAGAGGGAATTAGCGGGCCAGAAGAGCCTGGAGTGAACAAGCGCGTGGACCAAGATGGCGAAGGAGGTTGTGGAATGGTTCATGTTTTTGTGCAGACCCAGAAAGTTGAAGAACCTCAAAGCTAACTTGGAATCGTCGAGGGTGTTCATCAAGACTTGTTCCACGTGATGGGGCCTCAATGTCGATGAAATCGAAGCATCGTTCAAAGCCACCTTCCAACTCTGCTTTCCTCGAACCATGTCGCAGAGGACTGACACAAAACGACCGTCGTTTTCGTCCGACAAGTGTCGTTGGAGAAAAGGGCTGCTGCTGCTGCTGCCGCTGCCTGAGGCAGGGGCCGCCGCGCGACCAATTCGGAGTTTCATTAGCCACCGCACCTGATTGGAGGAGTTTCGGTTCTTCTCTTCTCTACTCAATTTAATTAATTAATTAATTAAAAATAAAAAGTAAAATATATTGGTCATTTCATCATGGTGGTGGTAGTTTACTAGTATATATATCATCGTATGATGTGATTATGAAGAAATGGAAAAGCTAAAATACAAGTTCTGTCCAACATTGGTATAACTTCTCATTCATATTTTATTTTTTAATGTATATATTATTATTATTTATATTATTAAGTCACTTCTATTATATTTGGTTACATAAAACATAATAAGATTGTACAATTCTTATTTCTTCTTTTTAATTCTTAACTTTCCCATCATTGTCTAAACAAACTGAAATAGATGTAAAACTGAATCAATGTGATAGGATGCCTAGATTCGTGATTAAGACCAAGAAGGAACCAGTATAAAAAAAATTGTCGTCGGAACAGTTATAAAAAAAATATTTATTTTTAAATTAAAATAAATTTAAAAACATTTAAACAAATGATAAATATACTAATTTAACCCATGAAACAAAACACCATTATTTTCATTATATCTGAAGAGCAATACGGCAACAATTAAATAACTAAATAACTAAATAACTAGCGTTGGCCCATGGTCCAACCAAGGAGACGAACAGAAAATAGGTCTAGGTCCACTATTCTAAGCAAAACTTTTATTGGGCCAGAGTCTCTTCTTGATCTTCAAATGCCTTGGTGGGGTGTGACCTCTCGCTCGGCCCGCCACTTTCAACCTATGTGCGACCAGAGGAATGCCAATTATGCTGATGCAGCGGTAATTAAGTGTCAAAAATCAAAACCATGACACATACCTCTCATCTCAATCATTTCACAATTTAATATATATTACCTCTCATCTCAATCATTTCACAATTTAATATATATTATTACACACCTGGAGATCTTGCATGCCATCATTTTTGGCAATGGAGAATATACATGACAGAGACAACGTGTTTGCTTCACAGCTACAATTCATCTTTCCTCCCTCAACTTTCGGCTTGATATCCTTTTCCTGTTCAAATGTTTTGACAGCATCTTCCATTTCCAACATGCCATCCCTCTTAAAAATGGAATATTTTCTCCCACACCAACATCTCTGGCCTGAATAGACCAAAACAAATAACCTATGTTAATAAATTATCATGAAGCTAACAAAATGAAGACATGTGTAACAAATCATCATGCAATATGCTGCTGCATATTAATGAAGAAGAAATTCATCAACCAACAGTGGAAATAAAACTCTCCCAAATGAACACACAATGCTTGCTTTCTTACCATGGTGAAGACAAATTGGATAGATTTGGCAGTACTCGCACACCAAGTAAGCTACGTATGAATCTCTGTAGCAGTCGAGGCAGTCGTGACATGTCAAGGTATCCATGGTATTTGAAGACTCTTTTGAATCGTTCAGTTTCAAGAGGGTCTCCTTATAAAATTTCATAACATGCATGAAAGAAAGTGCAGTGGCACGATGAGGTGTCAAGTCATTAGGTTTAATCTTTGAACCTCCAACTTTTAAGGACTTGTAAATCTCCATTGCCTCTTTACAAAGAAGTTCCTCGTATGCAATTACAGGACACATCTTGAGATGAGCATAACGCTTACTAGCTTCAGTCCCTAGTGCAAACCAATCACCAGTTGCAAAATTCACTGCTTCTCCACAGTTAAAACCTAATAAACAAAAAAAATATCAAATAAATGATAAATATTATTAGTATGTCTCTATGTTTGGCAGAGTCAATCACACTCGCATATATACATATAAATAGATTACCAGTACTGAATCCAGCATGATATGCCCTAGGAAAGGTGATGACAAACTCTCCTGGCTTCTGGACAGCCTTGTAAACTTCCACATCGTTTGTTAGCAACATATTCGGAGGAATCATGGTTGTTTTATGTCGAAGAAGTTGGAAAGCCCCATCCTCTCCTTGTTTTGATAAGATTTTATTACAATACACATTATTTAAGACCACGTTTTCAAATGCAGAAGCCGCATGAGCAGGCACGCCATACCAAATTTTGTTTGCACCAGAATGATGATAATTTATGCTGCAAATAAAACAAAAATGAGAAGAAATTGTTGAACAGTGTAAAAAATGATGGAGACAATGGAGTAGCAGGCTAAATACTGAGAAATACCTGTACAGATATTGATCTTCTACATGCCATGCAAACATGCTGAACAGCATCCCGATGTAAATCATTGGTTCAGTTATTCCCTAAAAATTTTATTCAGTAATTAGAAAAAAAAAAACAAATTAAGTTCAATTCAATTTTGGTTCAAGAATTACTTCCTTACTGGCATTTCATTGTCAACTAAACGCAGCATGGATTGTGGCTGCCGTGAGAAATTCTGATATAAAAGAAATAAGAGATATAAATATATTGAGTAAACAATAAATACATATGCATAGAAGAATTTTGAGGATCACAAATGTAAAGAGAACAAAAGAGATGGAGTCAGTATAAAATCTGAAGTCAACCTTCAAATTCCATTTACTTATAGCTAGCTTGTCGTTCGGATCGCATGAAAAGGCACTATCCTCAACATTGAGTCCATACTCAACTGTTCCCTTTCCTCCATGTGACATCTCGCGCCAGAACTCCTTTTCCAAATATGAAGATGAAAGATCTCCAAAACTATGAAATCTACTGAGAAAAGCCTCGTTTGCATGAACCTCGAACTCGTGATACGTGTAGTTTCTAACGAAAATAATAAAAGCCAGCAATTAATTATTTTACAAGATTTAGTCAGTAAAATTAATGCTCAAAAACATTATCATAACATTCTTTTGCCTTCCGCTTATAGAAATGGTTATTTGATCTTTCTTTTTTCTCCCAGAAAGCCGAAGAGGCTGTACATAAGTTTCAAACTTGAAGTCCTTTTTCTCTTTTGTTAATACGTCAACAGCAGGAACAGAGGCAATAATTGGAGAAACGATTTTACATATGCCTGAGAAGACAGGAGGGAATTCAGAAAAGTTATATAAAAATGCAAAAAGTTATTATACACAAATCCGGTGACTATATATTGTGTTGCTTCTGAATACTACAAATTTTTGTGAGTCTCCTACCATGCAATGCAATCATTTATATTTCTCTGCATCTGATAAGTCTAAGTAAGTTTGTGACATGGCCTATGCAGAATTTGTTAATGAAACTAACATGGTATCTTGTGATCTGTGGAAAATTCTTTTATGTCAAAAAACTTTTAAGCATTTCAAAAGAGAGACATTCATAATATAATATTTTATAACATACCAAACTTAGATGCCTCCGAGGCAATCTTTTGTATATAGACAAAAGGATCCTCAAACTCCTGCTCCGATGGGTGGTATACTGGACACTCTGGAATATTACTGGTCCATTGAAGATCATTCAAATCAAATTTACCCGTTTTATTGGCTTCTGTTTTCTTTGGTCTTCCACGTTCACGTCTAGTAACTCTAGGTGCATCCATTGGATTTGATTCTTCTATATAACTAGAAGAATTACTGGCACATGTGAATGCTTCGGTTGTTACATCAGTTCCATGAGTAGACATTGCGCGGACGATGGAAGAAAAAGGTGTAGGTGCACGTGTGTGTGTGCAGAAGATTAATGTGCAGGGATGAGTGTATCTTTGTCCCCTCTACCCTTGTTCCCTGGGTTATGTGATGCATATATATAGTGTTTCTACTTCTCTTTCAGTTTGTTTGCGTACAAACTATGAATAAACACAACTTTTCAGAGAATGGCAGTTGTGGCAGTTATAGCAGTAAAGTTTACGTTGTTTTTTTTTTTTTTTTATTTGTGCACAAGAGGTGCGTGTTAGAGGTTTCAGGCCCTTTAGAAAATTAAGAAAAATTAGTAAAAAAGAGCAAAATAAATGTGTCATTTGATTCTAAAAAATGTGACACAAAGTCATTAACACGCATAAACCAAGTCACTAATGATTAATGACAACCTTCGTCGATGTAATTCATGCTCATCGATCCATCATCAGCCTCTTCTTAGAAAGTCAATACACAGTATAGCAACTGTTTAAAATTCAATTGAAATTTAAAACACCATAAATTAAGTCTTTATAATATAAATTAAGCAAAAATATTTGAAATTAAATTTAAAATATATGCATAATTAAATTAAAAGAAAATATATTTTTGAAATTAAATTTTATCTCATTTACTCATTATTTTTTTGTTTGTATACAAAGACAATAAAAAGAAATATATCTTTATAATAATGTTATTGGCATGGAGTGTAAGCGTCATAAAATTGTTTATAAATCGATCCAATTTAATGAAAATTAAAAAAATAATCCAAAAAATAAAAATTATGATAAACCAAAAATCGAACATATTAAAAAATGAAATCCAACTTCTCTGTCAAATTCTATCCTTACTATACTTTTCTGCGAAGCATGATTTCTCTTTCTGGTCTCTGCAGAAAGCACCCCGTGGCTGGTGTGAGAAAATGGTTGA
>JAMLFT010003895.1:0-20899 GCA_026544285.1 Pachyrhizus erosus | reverse complement strand
CATAAAAAAAATTCCATGCATGACACAGGCGTAAAGAATAATTTTTTAAAATCTAAAGATTAAAATTACAATAAAAAATTAAAATTTATGAATACAAATTAAAATAGAATCAAAATTATAATTTAACTTAAATATTTTGAATAATTGATTTAGTATTGGTTATCTTCTCCAATGTAAAACTTGGAACAATATATGATAATTATTATTATTATTTTCTTCAATGTAATAAATTTGAATGAATTGTATTTTTTTATCGATAAATATAAATTTTTTAATTCTTTTTATTAATAAAAGGGATTCAATATCTTTCTCCTCCTTCATAATCTTATAACTCCTTAAATGAATTGTACTGACTTAAGAAATTCAATTGCATTATTATTATTAATTTCTATAGCATCAATCCATTGGTTTCGCTGTTACAATTACACAGCTCTCAAATGAAATACTAGATAACTGTTTTGGATAGAGTACTCATAATCATAACTTGGCAGGTAGTCATTAGCTTACATAATAGAGCAGTTATCACTACTCCTGAAAAAGAAAATCCATATGATTAGATTATCCTACTACGATTCACTCTAAAAATATAAAGGATGAACTATATTTTTAGCCCTGGTTCATTCAAAATTTGTCTTTTAAACAAAATTCGTTGGTTTTGATCCTTACAGATTTTAATTTTTTTAAAAAAATAATCTCTATTATCACTAGTTAGTGGTGATATGTCATGCATATGTTAACTATTTTTTAAGTGGCATGTGACATGACATGACTACATGTACGTCAAATTATTGTAAAATGATTATATGAATTATTATTAAATATTCTAAAATTTAGAAGGATTAATTCTAATAAAATATGTTAAAAAATTAAAACCAAAAATATCCTGAAGACTAAGAATATATTTTTCCAAATATGAAAAGTGACATGTTCTATGAGAGAAAAAAAAGTTGACTTTGGTCAAATTCAGGTCAATAAGTCCGATTGTATTTATATAAATTCTTATGAAAAATGTGAGCATTCAAAATTTATACCTCTTTGTTGTTTCGTATTTGCTAAGAGTTTCCTCAAATTTTAGCCAGAGAGTGCTTGTCTCCTGAGGGTTCACATTTTTTGGCCCTAGAAAATATGCTTGAACAAAAAAGTCTGGTGTCCTTTCCCTGAATTACAAGACATGATGATTAAAATTGATTTATTCTCTATCCTGTTAACACATATTTTAGTTCTCCAAAGTGCAAGTGTCATTTTATTCTTCAAAATAAGTCAAGATGATCTTTCAGTGCTAAACTTTCAAATTAATTAGTTCTTCCATGTCCATTTTTTATATCAAATTGTTCCTCCAACAGGATCAAGTTGATGTTAAAATTTGACATTACACGACTATTTCAATGTTTTTATTATTAAAGGAACAAACTGGGGATACTTTATCTTGAAAGACCAAGATGGATGCTTATTCTTTTCTTTGAGATTGCAAATTACACACTTTGTAATATTTGGAAGAGGAATACTACAATATTTTTTATATTATGCTTAAATTTATTTAAAATTATAAATTTTGATGATTTTTATTTTTAAATTAAAAAAGTCATTAAAGATAAGTAAAATTCACTAAAAATTATTATTTTAATAAACTTCTCTCAGTAGTAAAAAAATATTAAAAAAAGTATGACTAGTATTTTTCTATTTTAAAATAAATTTGTTATAAACTATTATGACCCACAATATCCACTATGCATTGCCCTTGACCTGACCTTCTCCACTATATATATATGTCCCAAAATAAGGGAATATTAACTTATTTATATTCTTATCAATTTTTAGTTTCTTTCCAAATTTATTCACTACAAAATCCAAACAGCACGGAGGGAGACAAAGGGAAACTAGTGGGGTCATAGCCTCTATAAGCCTCGAAATATTTCTTGAACATTTTAAAAAGTTTTTAAAGTAGTTTAAAAGTATATAACACGTGGTTTGGCCCAATCAAAAATATAAATTAGTTTCTGATCCCTAGCATGAAATTTTAGTTCCACCAAACAAAACCATTAGATTCAAAGGAATTGGAGTAACACATGTGGACATGGAATGCCATTCAGGAAACTAAATGATTAAAAGTGATAATATTTGCAGAGTAGGGTAACTTTTACCAATAAAGAAAAATCTTTATAGGTGATCAGATTAGACATACCTTCCTTCATATTCTGATAACCATGCTACATAGGCAGCACCAAAGTACATGGACACAAATGGATTCTTAAGATCATCAACAGATTCAAGTCTATAAGCCCTATAGCCTAACTCCCTGAACAAAACAAGACATAGAACACACATCAGTTTAAAGGAAGATACAAAGGAATTGTTCAGATACTATTTTGTCCTTGCAAAATTAAGATGCACATCTTTCTTTATAATTACATATCAATAGTAGCTGCAGACTTGAAGTATCTAAATGCCTTCTAAATGTGGCATTGAAACAGATAACTGAACTCTACAATTTGGCAAAGTAAAAATACTCCGTCTGATTTTAAATATATGCAAAAAAAAAAAAATCATTATTTTTTTCTTAAATATAAATAAATCTCAATTAATTTTGTGTTATTTAATAAAACTATTTTTAAAACACTCATTATTTAATAGAGTTTTATTTTCAAAGATTATTTTATATGTTTATATCAAAATCCAATAAAGAGTAGTTAGGGGAATTTTATTTTTTAATTGAAAACGACACAATTTAATGAAATTAATTAATTTTCTTAATAAATATAAAATTAATTTTTTTTACAATAGATAACAAATAGAGTATTTGCTAATAAGAATATCATCACAGTACTTATTATTGATGATAATAGATATTAGTCTAATATCAAAATTATAAAAAGTTTCCAATGTTAACAAAGTATCTCACGCACACATAGATACAATGCTTCATCAATATATATTCTAGAAGTATAATGTGGGATATGTGTTATACATACAATGAAAGCCAGTTAGCAATGGAATAATCAATTCCCATTATACCAGGTTGATCTCCAACTCCATGTACAAAACGCCTGCTTAGAACCTCCCCTATGGCACAAATTACTATCTGTGCATCAAACAATATTCCAGAAAAATCAGAAGGAATTAATGTATTATTATATATTACCAACAAATGCATGCCAAAAAAGCACATTTTGAATTTGGAAGTATGTCTTTATTTTTTTTAAGCAAGTCAAAGAAAATTTGAAAATATAAAAAATCTCATCTTAAGGGCATTTTTTTTAATATTTGTTAGATTCATAATCTCATAAAGGTGACCAAAAAAACAAGAGTATTGAAATTTCCTTCCTTCTCTGAAGATTAGTTAGCTTAGTGACCCTAAACTTTATATAATATGGGAGGGTACAACATCAAGACAGGATAACACATGTCCTGATACAGCTATGTTAAACTCTAGTGAGTAGTGTCAAATGTATGGAATTCAAACTACTAGAATTAGGCTAATGGTGAGAGATTAATTTGCATAAAATTATAAATTCAAACCACATTGTCATTATTGTACCAAAAAACAGTATGCCTGGACTTTGTTTTATACACATATTGTTTACTACCAAAAGGGTTCTCAACTTTTCAACCTTGTTCAACGTGTGTTATAGGCATGCCTGGATTGCATTTATGCTAATCATTTTCAACTTAAAGTAAAACCAAACACCTCCAAATATACATACTTACAGATTTAATTTTCATTGTGTTGAGGTATTTGAATTGGATTATATCTGCAATAGCCTGTAAGAAAAAATATAATAAGATAAGGACTCACATATTGCATACTCATTTTACTTCTTAAAAACTAAATATTACAGTGTACGCTATCATTAAATGGACAAGAGTAAGAAACATGAGTCCCATTTTGGCTTGGTGAGAGAAAAAATAAAAGGAATAGAAAAAATCCCTTCATTTATTAGTTAGTTCCCACTTCACTAGTTGTAAGATATTTTCACTTTAATTTGTTGCTACTAAAACAATGCATAAACGAAAATTTCTTTTTAAAAACTACAAGTTTCATCGTTAGACTCTTTCTATTGAGGATTAAGTAACAAATTTCAATTTCATAAATAAGTTCCAAATAAGAATTATATATATTAAAAATTTCAAAATATTGTCAATAGAAAGATAGTGAAAAAAAAAAAAGAGGATAAGATATCATTTTTATGCGAAAAAACAAAAAACAAAAGTACAAGAAATGAAACATCAAATTAGTAAAAGATATATGATAAAAGTCACCCAAAAGAACGAAATAATTACAAAAATGCCAAACAAATTTCTACCACAGACCTATGTATTATGAAGTTATCATATTGTACTAAAAACTTCAGAAACTGGTAAGTATTATCAATCGAAGTTATGAAGACATTCATAATGTGCAACTTGGGGGAAATGCAACAAAGAAGAAGACACAAAGTAATGCAAAATTTATTTATTATTATTCCCTCTGTCTTTTCTTATTTGTCCACTTTGGAAGATAACACAAATTAAGGAATGGAAGTAATATCCCCATTTAAGTTAAAATTATGTTTTAACTTCTTAATACACCCTCCAATGTTATTTTTCTCATTTAAGACAAGTGTGTAGAAAATTTAAGAATGGAGATGAGGGCATAACTGAAAAGATACTTAAACTTTTAGGTGAATATGTATTACTCACAATAATAGGTCCATACCTTCATTTCCACCCGAGAAAGATATGGTCTCTTGTTTTCGTCATGTGTAAACCGCACTTTTCCATGTTTTTGTTTGGATTTATTCCATGCTTTTCGAACCTCAGGATGATTCCACATAGCTTCCATATCTTCTGGGTATACTCTCGAATCCCAATATGTGGCCACACTCGCATCTTCATTTCAAATATAAATAATTTGTAAGACAATATAGTATAGGCTAATTTTAAGAATATTTTGTAATAGGTTTAAATATTTTTTTTTCTATAAAATAGGATGTTTTTTATTTTAACTTTTAAAGATTTTTTATTTAATTTTTAAAATTTTAATTTTTTTAATTATAATAATAATTTTAGATATAATATTATCATTTCTTTATAGGATCTGATATAATAGTTATGTGTAATTTTTTTAATAAATTTATATTTTTAAAATTAATTAATAAAATATTTAAAAATGCAGTTTGACAAAATAATTATGTGACTGTTCAGTCAAACTTCTTAATAATGTACTAAATCAATAAACTATCAACATTGTGTTATGTCATCATTTAATAATGTTTCTTAAAAATAAAGATTAAAAATAAGAAAAATATTTACATAACTAAAATTAAAAAAAAAAAACTAAAATTAAATATTTTTCAGAAATCAAAAGTCGTTATAATATAATTAAAATCATCGAAGGGGAGACTGCAATATTCATATTAATATTCAGATGACTTATATCATAAGGAATAAAGATGAAAAATAAACATAAGCAAAGGCACAAATCCAAGAAAGAATCAACATTAAAGTTGCGACTATCATGGCACAATCTCTACAATTTAATGCACGTTGCTTTATCTATCATCAAAGTGGCAATATCATTCATTAGTAGATATAGTTAGCTAACTTAAACTACCTATTTTCTCTTCATAGTTTTATGCCTCCTTCAACTACTTCGTCTTATTTTATGTCTATAGCATCTACAACCAGCATTCCAAGACTAGATGCCAAAAAAACTCAGAACCATGGAAATTACAAGAAAAATTGAACTTACAATTATCCAATGTATTTAAGTATATATTAATTGGCTAGTTAGGCAATAACCACATGCTAGAATGACTACAGATACACCTTTGTAAGATAAACTTTGGGATTAGGATTTTTTTTGTTTATGTTCATGACATTGTGAACCTGAAACTACATTCAGGCATGAGATTCACTGTATTGTTGCTTTAATTTATCTTGACACAGGTAAAGCCAGAGGAAAATTGTGGATTCTGGATGAGAAATTTTATTTGAGGGGGGCAAGTTAAAAATTTAAAGAAAAATGTAAAAATTCAAGTTTTAAAAATCTGGGGAGGGCATGACCCATGAGGCATCAAAAGGAGACACGACATCCTTTTCTTGAGAGAGACTCAATTAGTCTATCTTTTTGGTTTTCCTTACATTCTTTAAATGCTTTAGGAATTTCAAAAAAAATTCAAATTTAATTAGACGTAAAATGCAAGTTTGTCAAAAAAAAAAATATTACTTGAAGCAATTTATGTTGCTATCTAATAAACTAAACTGAACACGAGGATGGTCCTTAGTCAATGAAGTAATATTAGAATGAACCCTGATTTCAAATTCAAACCAAAATAATGAGATCAAGCTGCACCTTATTCAATACACTCTTGAGAAATAACATGTTTAAAATTGGAGGATAGGGGGAAAGAAAGTGACCTTTTGAGTTTTCTGATGAAGGTAGAGAATGAGAGGGAGCAGGAACTGGAAGACTGATTAGTAGAGGATTGTCATCAACAGATTTTCCGAAAATGAACAAAGTATTAGCATTAAAATATTCTTAACAAGACATTTTAATTAGAGTTTTTCTTCTAACCAAGAAAATAGACTATAACTCATAATTAAATACACTGTTGTTGATACTATTTGTCTCCCACATCAAATCAGTACTAATTGAGATTTAGGAATCATGACTCGAAAGCATTAGCAAAAGTGTGCAGTAGCATGCACACAAAAATTATCTAATGAAAGTTCAAAATAATCAAATAAACTAAAATTTATCAATAAGGAAAAAGGAGGAACCACCTGAATGGAAAAGTTTCTTTAACTGAAAGATAGGATTGCCAATAGCGCAAAGTTGATTTATGAGTTGCCTTCTTTATACCACCTTTATATGCCCTTACAATAAACTCTTCACTTCTTTTTCTGCAAGCAGGGCCCCTCAATGTGATAAATAATTTAGAACAAACACTTATGGTAACCACTTGTCAATATTCATTGCCAATGCACAATGTATATATTCAACACGTGAAATATATGTGACTTACATGTTATCAAAGTTTGACAACCATTTAACATAAGCAGCACCAAAATACACATTTACAAAGGGTTTGAATAAGAATTCTTTATTCCCGTCTTCTTCTTTATATGAACAATAACCTAATTCACTGCAAGCTGTAGTCAACCTTGGTGAAATATAATCATTAAATAAGGCACATGAAATAAGGTATCAATATCTAGCCAATACCTCATCAACCACTCTACAGTTTTAGGCAGGAGTTGCATAAGCCCCATAGTAGACTCTTTAGATTTGTGGCTAGAATTCATAACAAGTAATTGCCTATCACTTTCAAGTTCAGCAATAGCACAGATCATATCCTGTAACAAAGATATTACCAAGGTTTGAATTATGAATTATGATCATATTATTTGTGTGCTATATAAAGTCTATTTGCTCTAGACCTCTTCCCCATAGTACTTGTATCTCAATGGAACGTAAAATTCTATCAGAGAATAACAATGTGAAGCTCATCCATATGATCTTATAATACTTCATAGCAACTTACATTTAAATTTATACCACGTTCTACTTTCATCTCCCTTCTCAGGTAGGTTAGACTGAGGGATTAAGTACTTAACTGTCTATTTATTTTTCAATATTTAATATCAACCTCAACAAATCCTAGACTATATTATTTTGAGCAAAGTACTCTAACATTCCTACAATTTTTTTCGGATTACAAATGTTTCTCCTCCTATTTTAAAGTTTACACTAATCTTCCATATTATATTGGATATTAATATAATATATAAGAAAATGTCATTATAATATTTTCAAACATTAAAAAAATTAATATAATATACAAGAGAATGTAAACTAAAAGGAATTAGTGTAAAAATAGAAAAAATAATGATGTTAATTGTAACTTATATAAAATACAGAAAATGTTACTATAATTTATTTTAATATTTTTAAAACAGAATTAACTGATAAAATATAAAAAAAAAAATCAAACGTTCTAATGCTAAAAAAAACAATGATATTAAGTGTAATTTATATAAAATATAAAAAATATTACTGTAATTTGTTCTATTATTTTTTGTCACAAGTTATAGGTAAAAAATATAGAAACTCAAATGCTCTAATGCTAAGAAAAAAAAAATCAATGAATAAAAAGTCAACTATCTGAAACAACTATATTTGGGATTAAATATAGATATGCATGTTAATTTTAAAATAAGATTTGCATTGATGGAGCAAACCACTACATTTTGGCACTACAGATTTATAGTTTCTTGTTGTCCTTGGTTGGAAAGAAAAAGAAAGTGACATCCGAAACCTCTAACGCCATATTTTTGTTGTAATGAAAATAGTATCAGTCAATCTTATATTTAGGACTTGGAAAACAAAACGAAGAAATAATATGATAAAATACTTAAACTAAACGAAGACTTACCGGATCTATCTCTGAATGAAAGTGCCTGCTAATAATAATGTTAGCTACAGCCTGCAAGAACACAAAATTGATGTAAAGTAAAAAAATAAAAAATAAAGGAATAATAAATCATCATCTGGCTACATATTTTGAATTTATCACATATTCGATGCAATTAATAACCTTTCATGGCTTCCCATTTTTATAATTAAGGAAACTCCACAATCATAGAAGGAATAGAAACAATTAAAAAGTTAATATCTGAAAGGGAGTGGCACTTATATTTCAGAGACTAGAACATTTAAACAATCATTTCACTAAGGGTGCACATGCATAATCTGAATTTGCGATTATTATTTAATTTAAATAATTATCACGCTATACTTCGGAGTTTGGACCAACATCCAATCAAGCATAACCCAAACTTTATAAGCTTAGTATGCTACTTTTGCAAAAGCTATTTCTAATGGTTTCCTTAAGAAGATACAATCAGTAGTATTGTTGTATTGCGAATTAGTTTGGATAAACTTGTCAGACAACACTCATTAAAAAAAATGAATTAAAGAAATAAAATGAAATAAATAAGTTAAAATTAATTTATACATTTTAATTTTTTTTTAACAAGTCCTGCATTTAACTTCTGTGTAAGTACTATGTACAAGTAAATTTTAATAATTTTATTTTATGATTAGTTAAAATTTATTAAAAATCATCAATTTTAATAATTTTATTTCTAAATTAGAAAAGAGAATGTTAAATAAAAAGTAAAATTTATTGAAGTTAATAATTTTTAATAAATTTCAATTAATCTTATAAAAAAATTGTTAAAAAACGCTTTAAGATATATAGATCAATGCATTGATTTAGGATAGCTGAAAACATGAAAGAGTAAGATTGAGTCAATTTTCAACCAAAAATATCTCCAATCATAAGAAATTAATTTTTTAATAGTCAAAATAGTTGTCATAATCTAAAAAAAAAAAAACAGTTGAGATACCAACATTACAAGTGAAGATCTCAACCAAAAAAAGTATTTCTCAACTTCACAATGCTCAGTATTCTAGCTTTAGAGAACTCTTAACAATAAGATTTTACAATTGGAAAGCACCCATAAGTAAGGGACTAATCCAAATTGGATCCAAGTAAAAGTATTTGAAACCTTCTTTTAAATTAATTGAATGTTTAGTATTAATTAAAAAAACACTTATATTACTTATAAACACCTAATTGGCCCGGACATGCGATGATAGAAGTTACAACTTAAAACAAACAAATATTTCATCTCCATTTGTGAATATGTTTAGATATTTACAAATTTTGAAAATTAAAGGGTCAATATCTTCTAAGAGTATCCTACATCACGATCAGAAACCTTTATGAAACAGTTTATGAGATTTACCATAATATCATAACACTTGTGTTTATTATAACTTTCAAATTTGAAACTTTGTCAAATTCTTAAGATAAAGAAATGTGTTTACCCTCATTTCAGTTTGTGTTAAATATGGCTGCCCATCAGGATCACGTGAGAGGTGAACCTTTTGGCATCTTTCTTCTCCAGCTCTAAACCATTCAACACTAACTTCATGGACATTCCACATTTCCTCAAAATCCTGAGGGTCAACACAATCATCCCAATAGCTGAAGCTGGCAGCCATCCTGAAATTAATATGAAAGTAATTAATGAATCAAGTGCAAATCCACAAAGAAATTTATATAAGTTAACAAAATAAAGATAATAATATAGACACTACTTCAATACTATTTGTATTATTGTTAACATTACATGTGACATGGCCAAAGACCCTCAAATAATTAAAACTAATAGTAGAAATTAAGTTAAAATGAATTTATTTGAACAAATTTATCTAAAAAAATTTTAAAAGAAGAACATAAAAAAATAAAATATATTTTTAATCTCTATATTTTTATTTATTCTTATTTTTAATCTTGAACTTTAATATCGAATATTTTAATCTTTAAATTTTATAAAATACATATTTTTAGTCTCTCTTAACATATATTTTATAAACTATTTTAAAGTAAGAAAAAACTAAAAATATATATTTTATAAAATTTAGAAACAAAAATGTTTAATATAAAAGTTCAAAAACTAAAATAAAAATTCATAAAAATATAAAGACTAAAAATTTATTTTATTCAAAATAAATGAAATAAACTTTTTATAAATTAAAATTAATTCATACAAAATTTAAAATTATTTTTTAAAGAAATTATATGAGATAACTTATAAAAATTAATTTATATATAAATTAATTTTAACCTTTTTTTTTCTTTTTTTTTAAATATTTCTAAATAAACTTATTCAAAACAACAACACCATAATTACACTCTTTCATGTGAGACACAACTACAAAACAAGAAACTCCCAAATTCACAAATATAATGTGACTGGTCAATAACTTCCTGGGGGAAAAGATATGTAAGTGGCAAGATGAAGGTGACACAGGAAGAGAAGTTCAAAGAAAAAAAAAAAAAAAGAAAGACTTGTAAGGTAATCAACTTCAATAATCATCATCTGAAACCACAAGCTCTGACTTCAAAATGACAAATTCATGCAAAAGTAACTAAAGTATTTTTCAGGTATTATTCAACTAATATCCTTGTAGAATGAGTAAGAATATGATTTAAACTTGTTTACTTTATGCATATGTTTCACCACAATAGAGAAGTCACCACGCATATGGATTATTGAAAAATTAAAATTGAATTGAGAAGTAGCTTCATACTATGTGCATTAGAATGCAAAGCATGATAGAGATTAAAAAAATAACAAAATGGAAATTGTCGCTTAGAAAATATCCAGTAACAAAAAAAGCTAATTATATATGATTAAATATGATATGAACAACTTCACCGAGCACAAAATTACAATTAAAATTGTTACTTACTTAAAACATTGTTATACATTTTAAATGATCCAACAAAATAGCATTATCTATTTTCAAAAAGAAAAGAAATGCAGCTCAACAAAGTCAGAAATCAAAATTAACACGCAAAGGTTTCTTCCAGCCACATTCAATTGTTACATTGATTAATTAAATTGTGCTGCTCAACATTTAGGCCTTTCAAGATTGACATTTGAGACACCATACAGAAAATCATATAAACATCCAAAGGCCATTAATTCCAAATTTCTACCCCAAAAAGAACATAAAATAATTATGTTATTTTCTGGCTAGATCCAAATCGAATGAATACCCATTTGCCACAAGCATAACGCAACAACATTTTTTCAATTCAACCATTCCCATATCACATAAATAAATAAATTAAAATTATATGGATACTTACAATATAATGCCAAGGTGAGAGAGAGACCAAAAAGGCTTTGCAAGAAGAGGGGATAACTTTTTCTTCTAAAGTTGACAATGGAGGAATTGATAACATAAGGTGAACAATTGTTGGCAGGAATGAGGTATGGGGTAAATCCCATTAGGCCATTAACAAATAACAATTACCATTGCAACAACAAAAAAATGCTAAACTATTTTATGGCTAGGATCGTTTCAGAAAGCACCTTGCTATGGGCCTAAAAAAAACCACCTCATTCATACTATTTAAAAACTCTTATTTAAATTTAATTCGCAAATAAATACGAATAATATATAAATAATTTAATTATAAAAACTATTTCATTAAAAAATAATTTAAAATGTTTAAAGTACTGGTATTTAAAAATATAAGTTTAAGAAATTTATAAATTAATTTAATTTATTAGAAATTGTTTTGTTAGTATTTTGTAAATATTCAATTATTTCTATATTTTTTGAAAAAATAAGATTGATTAATAAATTAATAAAATAATCCTTCACATAAAAAAAATTAAAAATGAAAATTTTAATTAAATTTAATATAAAGTCAGAAGACTCATAATACAAAATATAGAAGGCATGTAACTACATAAAAAGTAAAATACGTAAAAATTGTTTTCTTGAAGTTAGGAGTATAATTTTTTATATAATATGTGGATTTGACTAATATAAACTGATAATTTGTTTTTTTTTCTGGACAAAATAATAAGTTGATAAGGATTGTTAATCTAAGACAACTGTTTGTCTATTCTTTTAATAAAAAAAATACGTTTAAAATATACAATGGTAAATAAGTGTTTATTAAAACGCTTTATCGTTTTCTAATGAAGCTGAAACGAGTACTTTAAAAAATGAATGCTTCTTTCCAAAAAAACAAAAACATATGCAAACATATTTTACTCTTTTTTAAAAGAATTTTTAACAACTTTTGGAAATTCCGTCAAAGCCCATGTCCAAAACCATTACAAAACTCAACATTAAAAAATTGGCCCAAAAATGGGATAGTCCAAACCCACGTTTCCTTTGTGTTCAATCGAGTTTGGAGGGCACGAAGCATGAGCTAGAACAGAGATAAAAAAGTTAGTTTAGAAAAAGTACTTTTATTAATTAAAATCAATTGTTAAACATTCAGTCAAATATTCAAATATGAAAGAAATATTAGTATTTCTGAAGTTTTAAAATTAAGATGATTGAAACATTTTTAAGTTTGATCAAATTGGATAAATAAAATCTATTATCAAATCAATGTTTAGTTTATTTGCATTGAATCAAAATTAATTCTATCAAATCCTATTTACAGCATATTTGAAAAATTGGTGGACACCCTCTAAACTTACGTTTGAGCTAAAAGTAATGTATATGTTGCTTTCATCAACTTACGATTGCAGTCACATACTGATTTTTCAAACGTGCACTTAATTGGTTTAGTGGCTCGTGTCAAATTAAATTCATAATTATATCCAACTCTTCAGAACACACCAACATGGCTTATGATTAAAATTAATACATAAGAAAATGTTAATGACACATTTTTAACACTTGTTGATATAATTTTTTTATTGGGTGGAACTTTTGTGTGTCTAACCAAATAAATGAGTTTAATTTTTTATGTTAAAAAAAACTATATAAATTCCAAATAATAAAAAATAGTTAAAATAGAGTATCATTACTAATCATTTAGTAATTTAGCATGTACAATAAGCACGATATGTATTTTTATTTAATTAAATATTATAATATATAAATATTTTAATATATAAATTATATTCTATATTTATAATTAGCGATTAAGTTATGATTTAAAATTATTTTTAATTATTTAAATTTTTAAAAATATGTTAACATTTAATTAAAAAAATAACCTAAACGTATTGACAGTTAAGGAATTAAAGTATATCAATAAAAATAAAAAGATAGATGAGAAATAATTTTTTGAGTAGTTGTATGAGTAAAGTATAAAATATACTTTCAAAAAATTTTAAAAAATAATATTTTAATTCTTGAAAATATGAAAGTTAATTTAATTTTTTAAAGATTTTTATTTTTATTTTAATTATTTAAATATTAGTTTTTTTTATTTTTAATCATTATTTTTTAAAAATATAATTAAATAATAATATAATAACAACATTCATAATCTTTTAAATTGTGACATAATTAATTAGTCCGATCTGATAATTATATGTATTTTTTTATTAAATTATATTTTAAAATATTTTATTAATTAATTTAATATTATTAATTATTTTAAATAAATAAAAAATTAAAAACACATCAATATTATATTAGATTTACTAAAAATATGATAAGTCACTAAATTGTTAAAATTATTATTATATTATTAGTTAATGTTATTATTTAAAAAGAGAGACTAAAATAAAAAATTAAAAAACTAATATAAAAAAAATTATTTTTTAGAGATCAAAAGTTTATTTAATCCAAAATAAAATATCAAATATATCAAATTAAAATAGTAAAAAAAAAACATAATTTTTAAAATTGTAAATCCTAATTTACACTAAAGTATAAAATCATATTTCCCTCTTTTGGTTTTGGAAGCATATTCCATTCCTTGAAAGAAACCTTTTTTGATCTCCTCAACATTGGCTTCTCAAAAAGGGTGGGGTGAGGTACCTGTCCCACTTAATACACATGTGCATCTAACTATGGGTCAATTTCACACATGTATCAATCTTCATTTTGATTTCAGCTAACTCAGCCACCACCATCATCATATCATATTTTATTCTCAATATTGGTTGGTGGGTTGGTGATAACTCTTGGTGTTTGGAAAGGGAGCATGTGTTGTTCCCTATTTGTCTATGATGCACAAACCCTCTTCCCTCTAAATCTTGAATTCTCCATTATCATGGCATGTCACCATCTTGTGGGGACCCTCCATACCTTGAACCATCCGAAAATTTTGCAGTTTCTTATTTACACAGAAAGAAACACTTTTTCAAAATGCAAATGGAAAAACAATTACAGCTCTAGAATTGGATATATACCAATTTATTTTAGACCCTTCAATCCTGTGTTTAAAAGTCTAAATTCCAATTATAGTTTCTGAAATTAGATGTGATTCTAGTTTTTAAGTTTTTTTTCGTCAATTTTTTCTACTTTAAATCTTTAAATTATTGTTTTATATTCAAACATTTTTCGATAAATTTGGGATATAAATCATTTTAGAAGTTTAGAAGTAAGAAATTTAACGAAAAATTGATGAGTTTCAAAGATTTTATATCATGAAAAATGGGGATTTGAATAAGGGGGATTTGTATTTGTTTTGTTTGGATGAAATTTGATATTTCAGGTGGTATGTTGTGCGTAAACAACCAAAGAGTTAATTGCATTCATAAAAAATTGAACAGAAAATGAAAATTTGATAGTTTTAGATTAAAAAATGAAGAGAAATCAAATTTTGTCAAATTTAAAATAAAGAAACGTAATTAATTTAAAAAAATAGATAAATAAAATCTCACATATATCAGAGTAGAAGAATAAAAAAATAGATTTATACACTTTACACAAAAATAGATTTAAATAAATTTTGTGACTAAAAAATGTAAATTTTAATTTATTGATATGAATAAATTAAACAACATTATTTATTTAAATTACTCATTTAAGTAACACATTATTAAATCATCTATTTTAATAAAAATAATAATATTATTATTATTTAACTTTAAGCAATTCACATAAACACATGCTTTGAAAATGTTCTAATGCTTATTTATTTTTATTCATAGAATTCATGCAAAAAAAAAAATTAAATAATACAAGAAAATCAAATTATTTAATACTTGAACTAATTTTATATAAGCTAGTTTAGACAGTTTAAGAGCATTTATAATATATTGTTGGTTAAAAGAATTATTTATCTTTAATTTGTAGATCCTACAATATTAAATAGATTTAATTTAAAGTGATTGTTTAATTTAACTTTACATAAAAATTCACTTCGATGTTAAATTATTAAAATGATATATTTTATATGTAGAAAGTCACTTTTTACATCAATGATGAGATAATTCGTAGAGAATGTATTGCTTTGTGCATCAAATAATATTAAAATTATTGTCAAAAAATTTATATTCAAAATATAACCATTTTCTACATTAATTATTGCAAAAAAACAGATGCATAACATAATTTTTTTTAAAAAAATTGTGTTTTATGTTTTTCATCTTAACATGTAAATAAAAACCTATAATTAGTAATTTTTTAGAGACAAAAGCATATTTTATATTATAATTATTATGTTCATTGATATGATTTATATTCTAAATCTATAACTTTACGTTTGGATTTTAATTATGAACTTTTAAATGATTTAAGCATATAAAACAAAAATATGTTCTATTTTAGGTAAAAAAAACTATAAGAGACAACATTTTCTTGTAACTTTTGTTCAAATTCTGATTTAAGATTTTTTTAATGATAAGAATATTGAAATTCTAAACTAATAGAAAGCGATTTATTTAAACATAAACATATTTATTGGAGAAATTCCATAACCTTTCGTGTTAGTAAAGGCCTAAAGGAAGAACGTGGTCTTAGGACAACGAAAAGTTATTGCTCTATTTGACATGTCACAAACACCCGTGAGTTTCCTTAGAGTACAATTAATAAATTAATAAATAAAATTCTGTTTTATATTTCTTACACAGGTCAACATTTTGGCTAATTATTCAACATACTAACCAAATAAAAATATGTTGACAAATTTGAAATTTATTCGTACTCTTAGATTGTATTTAATTGAGAGTTTGACGCTAATGTATTCATATTTTGTCTTTTTTTTTTTTCAAAAGTCTTTCTTTTTTCCATTTTATGAGTATCCTCCAAAGTCATAATCTAATCCTGTTTTTAATATTGTAACAGTTGCTGATCCGAAAATTTTTTACACACTATAGAGATAAAACATTAGATTCTGTATTAAATAAATTGTTCCTACAATATAGCATGTCTAACTATTACCTCAATCCATCAATTCTTTTTAAGAGTCTAATAAAGTAGAGAGAGATAAGCAAGATATTAATTTTAAAATAAATATTTTAATCTTTGCAAAAAAAAAAACAAGTTAATCAGTTGTGTTAAAGTTAAATGATAAAAATAATTATTTTATAAAAAAAATTTAAAAAAAAGTCAAGCAATTTATTATTTAAATAATGAAGTGATGATTTTTTTCATTTTAAAAACTAATGTAATTAATTTCAAATATTTCATGGATTTCAAAGAGACTAAGTTCTTATTTGAATAAAGCTTTCAATAAAAACTTATAGAAAAATAAAATGAATAGGTAAAACAGGTCAAACTTTTTTCTTAAATTAAAATTTAATTTATAGGTAAGTTAAATAAGTTTCTAAAGAAATTAAATAAAAAGCTTTTATAAATTTTAACTTATGCAAAAATAATTTATTTTATAAATACTTTCTTCGTTTCAAACTCACTAATGTTTTACCTTATGAAATGTATCTAAATAAGACTTAGTTATCCAATTTGTATGATTTAAAAATAAGTTTTATTTCTTTAATAATTAATATAATCAATTCTAGATATTTGGATGAGGAAAATATCTTTCTATTGGTTTAAGAAAATGATGAGAATCAGTGGCACAAGATTCAGCCAAAAAAAAAAAAAAACTTGGGACAAAAACGAATTATAAATCGAAAAAAGAAAACGAGAAAACGACAAAAACACACAAAAAGAGAGGGAAAAGCCCCAAAATACACACAGTTGTCCAGCGTGTCTTTCGAGGAAACAACGCGTCACTCCACCGTTCATCAACGCACAACAAACTCACTTTTATGAGGATACGCTTCGCTACTATCACCCTCACTCTATTTTTGTACACTCAAGATCATAACCGTTTATTTATGCAAGATCCATTTTTGTTTTACTTTTGTGAAAATCAAAGACATGTATTAGTATCAACTAACTATTAAAAGTAGTAAATATTTAAATACTTTAAGAGATTTGATGTACATATAATATTATATTTTTATATGATATTATTTATTATATTTTAAATTTAATTTCTCTCTTTTAATTACATAATTTGTTATATAAGTATTATTTCTTATTTTTAAATGTCTAAATTCTTCCTACAATGAGTGATCTATTCAGATGAAAATTATAAAAAACTAAAAATAAAATAAAATTTAAAATTTTATTTTTTAAAATAATATGATTCAATTTAAACCATATTTATTAATATAATTTATTTACAAAATCAATATATAACGATACTTAGTTTGTAGAAAAATTTAAAATGGTTTAAATATAAAATTAGAAATCAATAAAAGCCAAAAAAAATATAGAATTAAATGAAAATAAATATCAATTTAATTAATTAAAAATTTAAAATGAAAATAAGACAAACAACAAATTAGTTAATGAAAAAACGGAAAAGACAAAGAAAATATAAAAAAATATTTTTAAAATAGTATAAAAAACATATTTTTTCTACGATGAATCATGTAAAAACCACCATTTTTGTATAAAATGTATGTAAAATTAATAAGTAAAAACAATATAATAAAAAATGTATAATGTAAAAACATTAAAAACTCATTATTTTTTTTTTAAAAATTAATATTTAAGCTTTTAAAATTTATAATTTTTAAAATACATCTTTATATTATAACATAATTGAAACGCATTTCATTTCATTCAAATTATTCATTAATTGTTTTCTTTTTATGTTTATTAAATCAAATCATTCAAAAATTATAAATTAAAATATATTTATTGATTTCCATTTAATTTTATTTTACAATTTTGTGACTATTTTAATGTATTTAAGTTACAAATATGACCCTAAAATTTTTGGAAGAAACTTTTTATCACCAATGTATTATAATGTTCATGCCTTTTGAGTCTTTTTTTTTAGAGCTGCATGGCTTTTGAGTTTGGAAGTTTTAAATTATAGGGTGTGCCAAAATTGTATTATTATTTTTATTATTAGTTATATAAAATAAATTTTCATATGATATTAAATAATATGGGTGTGTTATTATTTTTAAATTATCATTGTTATAAGTTTGTTATTATATTTAAATTTAAATAAAAAAAATTAAATTCCATTAAGCAATATTTTAAATT
Organism: Pachyrhizus erosus; assembly: GCA_026544285.1. Classification (NCBI taxonomy): domain Eukaryota; kingdom Viridiplantae; phylum Streptophyta; class Magnoliopsida; order Fabales; family Fabaceae; genus Pachyrhizus; species Pachyrhizus erosus. The sequence goes on along the minus strand of JAMLFT010003895.1, from coordinate 2,061 downwards.
ATAGCAATTAATGTTATTTTAAAATTATAAATTAAATCATATTAATTTTTATTACTTCATTAAGACCAAGACACTACAACATTTTTCCTTTAAACAATAATTTTGAGTGTTACCTATTGTCTAAGGTAACCTTTTTTTTTTTCTAACTTCTAGCCACACAATAAAAAGTTGTTTCCTATGACATTAGAATACGGAACAGTTCTTATACATACATAGTGCAACAGTTTTAAAATTATATAAAGACTAATTATTGTCTAAAGGTCTAAATTAAAATAGTTTTTAAATATAATTGAAAGAATAAGCAACGCTTTTCAATTGTATGCATAAAGTACTTGCAGGTAACAATCTATACTTGTAAGGGTATTCTTCTTCCAAGTAAAATTAACAATTGTAATTAAAAAGATTAATGGTAACATTATATAATTCTATCCTTAAAATTGTAAATTAATTTCATAATTATTTTGTATACAAAATCTTAAAATTGGACCCTTTACATAATCTACACATATGCAAAGAGATAATAATAAATTAATCAAGTACTGTAAGGCTAACATTATTTGATATAATGTTATAAAATGGTTAATATAAATTAAGTTAAAATATTAATTTAAACACAAAATGATAAATAAAGAAAACATAATTTGATCAAGTATAATATTTGTGATATCCTATTGAAAAAATACATCCAAAAAAAATCCTGAGAAAAACACTTAGATCAAACTGCATCCTCTTGAAACTTTTCATTTAAATCTTTTTCATTGAGGCCTTCTTGCATAAAGAAAAAGTGTTGTATTAGATCAAAACTTTTTATAATAATGGAGAAGAGATGTATGGAAGTTACTTCGTGAGATTTGGAACATGTCTTGATGTAAAAGAATGATGTCCTGTGAACTTTTGAACATTATTTACAGCACCAAAGAGATAATCCTAACAAATCCTGTAGTGTTTTCATACTAATTTTAGGATTCACATGTTGCAACACAACTTTAAAAGTATATTGTAATCTATCAATTTTATTATCCATATTTTTTAATTTTTGTTCATTGAAGATATCTCTTCATTATTTTATTTTCAGAGCATTAATCTTTTCCTTTCTGATCTTACTGTAACTTCTATTTTTACTTATTTTTTTATTTATTAATTTCAAATTTAAAAATATTAAAAATTAATAAAAATCTATTTTAAAATATATTTAAAGATAAAAATTTTAATTACAATATTCCATAAATGTGATTCCTTGAAACTCCTCCTTATCTATGACAACAAATGTGGTAATATCTATAAAATAATTAATGTTTACGAGATTAAAAAATTACAAAGGAAGCAAAAAGTATATGATGAACTCGTAATGAATGAGACTCTCATCACGTTCATTGTTATATTGTACTGTTTTTTCTTTAATTCGAAGCACTCTCTTTAATCTAAAGAGAATTTGAGAAACTAGTAAGATGTTGATTTGAATAGAATTAGGTTTGGAGTCCTATCAAAAGAGGTTTTTGATTTTGAGTTTTATTAATAAAAAAATATAGTTAAAAGAAATTTTTTAATAAAAATAATTAGTTATATTTTTTAATAAATATTAATTATTAACAAAATTAATTAATATTTTATACTAATAATATAGTTAAAAAAACTAAAAACCAAGTTATAATATGACGAAAGTAATAACCATTTACTTAAATGGCATTAAAGTCATTAAACCAAATTATTTGGCTTCAAAATGGCTAAAAAAAAAAAAAACAACGAAGCAGTGTTTCTTACATCCATTTAACTAGATTATTTTCCTAACAGAAAGGGGGGACATATCAATTGTACATCTATGTATTAAAATAATTTCTTTTAACAAAAACAAAACAAAGATAATCCATCATTGCATTAAAGATTTATTTATTTATCAACAAATCAATCAAGAGTCCATGTTTAGAATGGTATCGAGATGTCAAAATATATGTTTATAATAGGTTTATATAAAATTTTAGTACTTGAAAAATATTTTTTTTATTTTAATCATTTAAAAATATTTATTTTAATTTTAAGTTTTTAAAAACTATTTTTTTAATT
>JAMLFT010003894.1:0-20900 GCA_026544285.1 Pachyrhizus erosus | reverse complement strand
AAATTTGAACAATGAAATTGAAAAAATAAATATAGATATTTTAAGAATATTTAAAATTATGAAATGCACATGCGTCAAGCAGTTTCCCCGCACAATAAGAGAAGAGGGCCCTAAGCCCAACCCAAAACCAAAGAGCATAAAAGAAGGAAAAATTTGTAAGTGAACAATGAATTCGAAAGGGTGAGCTGAAAAGTGAAGACTATCTATTCCCTCCTAACGAATTTGTTTGTAAGATAGGGAATTAAGGATGTTCATGATTTAATCTAAAATGCAATTATTCAATCCAAAATAAATGTACACATATTTGTATATTTTACACACAAGTTGACTTTAGATGAAGTTTTTCCAAACAGATATTAGAGCCGTTTCTTTAAACAAAAGGCGAATGGGAAAAGAGACATGCCATTGGATTTGGATGCCGCTGTGAGTTCAGAAGAGGTGTTGGCTCAATCTCTTTGTCCTTTAGCATATTACCATACCAATGTTACATGTTATGCTCATAATCTCCAATTAAAATAGGTTTTAACCAGAGACTGAGACCCATTAAAAATAGGTAATCAAGTCTTTAAATAATTACGTTACTCAGAAAATAGAAAGGATATCTTAAATAGAGATTGAGAAACCATCAGATAATAGGTGCAAGTGTGCACCTAGCTAAAAGGGTCTAAGATGAAACAAGACTTGTGTTCAACCCTACTAAGGAAGCATAGATACCATACATGTTAAGGAAAGTGTCATGTTTTCCTTGTTCAGCAATGACTCCGTTTTGAACCACTGCTATAGAATCTGCATCCTTTATAGTGGATAACCTGTGAGCCACCAGAATTGTGGTTCTGTCCATCCTCACTCGATCAAGTGCATCCTGGACCACTCTTTCAGACTCAGCATCAAGTGCACTGGTGGCTTCATCTAGTAGTAATATTTTTGGACTCTTCACTATGGCTCTTGCAATTGCCACCCGCTGCTTCTGCCCTCCAGATAGTTGAATCTCTCTCTCCCCCACTAATGTGTCATAATCCTGAATACTTATACATATGATGTTTAGACAGCTTAAATATTCAAAATTGTACGTTGTAAAATTTGGTCAAATAGTGTGTAAGTCACCTGCTGCAAACTGCTAATGAATTTGTGGGCATTTGCCAGTTCTGCTGCAGCTATAATTTCAGCTTCTGTTGCATCACCACCTTTTCCATATGCTATATTGGCTCGGATGGTGTCATTAAACAACACAGGCTCCTGGCTTACCAGACCCATCTGCTGCCTAAACCATTTAAGTAGTAGCTTTTGGATTTCTGTTCGATCCAGTGTAATCAGACCTGAATCTGTGTCATAAAATTTTTGTAACAGTGAGATTACTGTTGATTTTCCACTTCCACTTTCACCTGCTAGAGCAACTGTCTGATTTCATCCAGAAAATCAAACTCTTAGATTCTACCTTAAGAGACACCAAGATGGGTTGTTTCAAAGAATCATATATTCCTATGAGAATTATGCATCAAAACAAACCAATGTATCACGATAAGTTACCTCTCCTGCACGAATGGTCAAGGAAAGATCTCTGAATACAAGAATATTATGCCTGGTTGGATACTTGAAAGTGACATGGTGGAACTCAATCTCTCCCTTCACTTCTTGCAATGTCATTCCGGACTCATCACTGGAATCTATTATTGATTTCTGGTCAAGAATACCAAATACAGAAGCAACAAAACATTTTGCTTTGCTCGCACCTGGGGCCATGAAGGCAGATTGTGAAATTGCCATAGCTGCCGTTGTGAGAGTGAAAAACACCTGAAAAATTAGAAAATGAATTATTCAATGCCTGAAGAATGTTCTGAGCATAGCTCTTAAATTATATATGTTATTTTATTTAGAAGAACAACGAAAAGAAAACACTTTACTAATTTATTTGAGATATTTGCTTATGCTTGGTCAATGACTGTTGGTATTATATAAATAAATAAATAAAAACAAAACTCAGATAGGAGAGATGAGTGCGTTGATAATTTTGAGAAAAAAATAGAAAATTTGATAATTTTATTGATCAACAACGTTTACATTTATAAAATTTGAAAATTTAAAATTGACTAACAAATAATAGATAAAGATATAAATAACTAATTGACTTATTCCTAAATTAAAGGTGTCACTAAACCTACTACTTAACATTGGATATGTAGTCCATAAAACAAATATCTAACAATCCTCCTTACTTTAAGGATTGCAAACTTCAATCTTCTATCTTAAGAATTCAAATTTGTTTACAGGTAGTGACTTTGTAAACATGTCAGCCAACTGATCTTCAGACTTGTAGTAAATTAAATTTACTTTTCCACTTTGCAGCATCTCTCTCAAGAAGTAAAATTTGATGTTGAAATGTTTATTCTTCCTATGACACATTGGATTGTTTGCAATTGCAATTTTTGCTTGGACAAAAACTTTAGTTTTGTTCTTTTTCTGCATATGTAAATCACATAAAATCTTCTTTAACCATAAAACTTGATTTACATATACTATTACTGCTATGAATTCAGCCTTTACAATGGATTGTGCTACAACCTCTTGCTTCTTTGTGCACCATGAAAAAAATACTTAAGCCTAGACTGAAACAATATCCTAAAGTACTCTTCATGTCATGATTGAATCCAACCCAATCACTGTTAGAGAATTCATACAACCTGAATTCTTGACATTTCTCAAATTTGACACCATAATCAATAATGTCTTTAACATATCTTAATATTCTTTTTGCTACTCTTAAATGCATTTCACTAGCACAATGCATAAATCGAGACAAGAGACTTACAACAAATAGAATATTTGGTTTTGTTATAGTGAGATACATTAAACATCCAATCAAACTCCTATAGTATCCTTCATCAACTTTATCAGCATCATCTTCCTTGCTTAACTTCTCCTTTTGATTCATTGGAGTGCTAACAAATTTGCATCCCTCCATTTGAAATTTCTTCAAAATTTCCTTTGCATATTTTGTTTGATAGATGAACACTTCATTCTTAATTTATTTTGATCTCAATTCCAAGAAAATAGGTCATGAGACCAAGATCTGTCATTTCAAAAGCTTGCATCATTTCTTGCTTGAACTCCTTGATTAGCCTTGTGTCATCTCCAATTACGAAAAAATCATCAACATAGAGGGAAACTATGAGAAATTTATTTCCCTTATGTTTCAAATAAAGAATGGACTCCAATAAGCTTTTTACAAAGTCTATGCTCAATAAGTAATCATTTATCTTGTTGTACTAGGTCCTTGACACTTGTTTTAGCCCTTAGAGGCCTTTATGAGAAGATAGACTTTATCTTCTTCACCTTGTTTCATGAATCCTTCTAGTTGTCCCACGTTTGTTTCTTCTTGTAGCTCTTCGTTTAAAAAAATCAAATTTAACATCTAATTGGAATATTTTCTAGCCCTTTTGTGTAACACTTATTAGCACCAATCTAATTGTATCTAATTTGGACACTAGAGCAAAAGTGTCAAAATAATCAACATCGAAAATTTGTGCATACCCTTTAACTACAAGCTTGACCTTGTACTTATTGATTGAGTAATCTGCATTAAGCTTTGTTATGAAAACTCATTTAACTCCAACGACTTTTCTATCTTTAGGCTTGTCAACCAACTCCCATGTTTTGTTTTTCTGTATCATACACATCTCTTCCTCCATTGCAATTTTCCATTTTGGATCTTGTAGTGCTTCCTCAAAGCTAGCAGGTTCACAGATTGCTACATTACATCATTGATAAATGTCAAACAACAACCTTTTTCCTTTACTTAGAGGTTCTTCTTTAAATTCATTATGCAACAACTCTATTATTTGCTTTTTGGGATGATTGCCTCCAATTTTGTGAAAGGATTTAATTGTTCTTTGTGAGTTCTTCTAATCCCATTGCTGACCTTCATTGAAGTGCACATTTCTAGTGATTGTCATCTTTTCAGTTTGAGGATGATACACCTTGTAGGCTTTTGAAATTGAACTGTAGCCCACAAAGATGCCCAAAATTGCCTTTTTGTCAAATTTGTCATGCTTAACCTGTGGAACATGTGCAAAATAAACACAACCAAACACTTTAAGAAATGTTAGTGAAGACTTATACTTATACCAAGCCTCATATGGAGTTTTATCTTTCAAGGCCTTGGTTGGAAGTCGATTTTGCAAGAAAACTACTATATTAGATGCCTTTAACCAAAATGGTTTAGGCAATTCCTTCTCATGCAAGATGCATCTAGCCATTTCCATCACCGATTTGTTTCTCCTTTCATTAACCCCATTTTGCTTTAAAGTGTAAGGAGTTGTGAGTTGATGTTCAATCCCAGCTTCTTCATAAAATTGATTAAATGTTGTTGATGTATACTCCTTCCCATTGTTTGATATTAGAAATTGAATCTTGCAATTGCTTTGAGTTTCCACCATTTTTTGAACTTCATAAATACTTTAGTCACTTCATGCTTGAATTTCAAGAAATTTTTTTTAGCACATTCTTGTAAAATCATCTATGAAAAGAACAAAGTAGAGATTACCTTGTAGTGATGGTATTCTTTGAGGTCCAGCCACATTAATGTGAATCAATTGCAACTTTTGAGAGGCTTTCCAAGCTGTTTTGGGAAATGACTTTTTGTTTTGTTTACCAAATTGACAAGCGTTACAATTTGGCAAATTATAAAAAAAGTATTGGTATATCCCAATGATAGAACTACTAAACAATAAGCTCCTTAGAAGGATGGGTGGAACAACCATTCATTTATATTGGATAGACCTTTACTCTCGATAGACTGATCAAAGACTAATGATAGACCCAAGAGAGCAAGCTAGTGGCAGAAATAAGTGGAATCAATGATTTTTTTTTTTAAAGGAAATCAACGAGAGTCGTTTTTACTTTGATTAGGCTAGGGCTCATACTAGGATGAAAGGCAAGGGTGATAGGATGTCCTCGCGTGCTAGCTTATTCGCAGAGCAGGAAAAACATGGATCTCTGATCGGGAAACAGTATCCAAGCTTCGCAGCTAGTTTGCACTATTTGGACTTTTAAAACTTGGCAAACTAAAACATCTTAGTAGCTAAAGGAAAGGAAATCAACAAGACCCCATTAGTAGTGACGAGCGAGAGCGAATTGGGGTTTGAAGAAAAACAAACATGAGTAACGAGAAATCTTGTGGAAAACACGATCGCTTGCCAATGGAAGGCTTTTTGTGTTCAGTTGATCTACACAGAGTGAATCACTCCCTAAGGAAGCCCCGATCCCGAAAGGCCTGCCATCCAATGGGTACACGAAAGGACCAAGTCTTTTGTGCTAGAGTTCTGTGGGACTAACTTAAGTGTAATAGGTTGTCTGTTCCTCCTTTGTTGGATCAAATGAGAAGCTTTTACCTCTCATTTTAACCTTTAAAACCTTTCAACCAGCAATATCATAGATAAGACAGTGTTGAAGTTGAAAAGACACTTTAAATCCTTTTTCAATTAGTTGACCTACACTTAACTAACAAGTTCTAGTTAATGTTAGGTACATAAAGAACATCTGAGATTGTTTTTGTACATAAATTCGTTTAAATTGCTATGATTCTTTTTCCTTTTGTAGAAATATAATCACCATTCCCTATTTTGACCTTTGAGACAATAGTGGGCTTTAAGTCCTTGAATAGAGTCCTATCATATGTCATGTGGTTTGTACAACTATTGTCAATTAACTAGCATTCTAAATTACTCATTTCTAAAAAACATGTTGCAGCAAAAATATGATCTTCTTCATCTTGCTCAATAACTTGGGTATTGGCTTCATGTTGCTGAAATTCGCTTCTACGAATTACAACTTCATATAAATGGTGGGTGACCCATTTTTTCGCAATGCTGACAAGGTAGTTAATTTTTCTTTTACCCTTACCTTTGTTTTGGTTGTTTGCATTATTTTCACTACTTGTTGACTAGTTCTTCTTAAAGTATTTCTTTCTATTGGTTTCAACATTATGATGCTTGGCTGGTAAAGCACCTTTAATCACAAGATCTTGCTCTTGGGACTGCAAGACATGTAGCACTTCTGAAAAAGTGATCTTAGATAGATCCTTTGTGTTCTCCAGTGAGGTTACAAATGCTTCATACCTCTCAGGCATTGTTACTAGAATTTTCTCAACAATTTTGGAATACGCAAAATCACTACCCAACAACCTAATCTTGTTAGCAATATCCAACAATTTTTTTAGTATTCCTTTATTGTGTCAAACTCTTTCATCTTCTACAACTCAAATTTCCTCATTAAATTTAGCACATGCATGCTTATTCTTTCATCTCCACCATATTCCTCCCTCAAATAATCCCAAATCGCTTTCGCTGATTTGAGAGTCATGATTCTTGTAAAAATGGTTTGAGAGACACCAGCAAATAGACATGCCTTTGCCTTTACCTTCTTGTCTTTTTCTCCTTGTAACTTCTGATCTGGGTCATGGTAGGATTATCTGGCAGTGGAAGTACTGCATAATCCTCTTCTACAGCTTCCTAAACATCCAAGGCCTCTAGGTAAGCTTCCATTTTGACAGCCTAGAGATCGTAGTTTTCTCCATCAAAGATTGGAGGTGCAACTTGTGAGAAATTTGATTCAGCATCCATCAACGATAGGACTAACTTACTGGAAAAAACATCTGAGATTGATGCTTTGCCATTCTCAACAAGTCGGGCTCCAGCATAAAAACTGCATGCATTAACAGAGAACACAAAGAAGAGTGATAACCCAAAACTTGTTCCGCTGACTAAACCTTGCCACACACCTGTCTGGATGGGTCCTAAACATTTCTTGAGGTACAACTCCGTCACCTTCTCTTCAGCTCAAAATGCGGCAATTGTTCTGATATTCCCTACTGCATCATTTGCTACTTGACTTGCTTCCTCATATAGTTTCTATGCAACATATAGATCACAGTAAAGATTGGTCAAATGGATATTAGTACTAATTAAACAGACAAAATACTTTCCCTACTGCATCATTCCCATCACTTCCATTTTCTATACAGATTATTCGTGATCCATTTTCCATACAGATTAATTAATAGAAATTGATCCAATTACTTCCATTTAGGTTATATTTAGATCCAAAGTTTCCTGCCAGCCTTTTCCCACTACGTCTGAAATTTAGTTTTTTATGCATATTTATATTTTCAAACAAGTAATCGGTAGTTTGATGTGAGTTACTTACAAACCTTTGTATCGGTAACGGATCCTTGCATGGACCCCATTTGAACTTGTCCATTTACTAATAATAGAGGTAGCAAAACAAGAATGATGAGAGAAAGCTGCCAGTTTTCCTCAAAGGCAATTACCAAGGCTATGATTACTGTAGCAATATCTTGAACCATCAAACCAAGTGCATCCCCAACAAAAGTTCGAATTGAAGCCACATCAGTTGACAGCCTTGCTCCAAGTATTCCACTTGAATGCTCGGCTTTGTCAAACCAGCCTACTTCCATGTGAATAATTTTCTCGAAACACATTAGCCTGATCCTTTTCATCAACTTAGAACCAGCTAAAGAAAAAAGTAGGACCTTAATGGATGAAATATGGAGCCAGCCACACCAAGGGCAAGAAATAATAATGCCCAAAACTTTAGTCTTTACGGATTTCATCTGCAGGCTTTAAGAAAGTATTTAACATGTTGGAGATAAGAAACCCCATAAAGGGTAGTACTGCCCCAGTTAGTGTGGCTGCTAGAGTCCCTAGGACTAACACTGGGATTTCAGGCTTGTTAAGATAAGTAAGGTGAAGAAATGAGACTTCTGGAGGTGAATGTGATACTCTGGAGGAAGAACTTCAGGTCCTCCTTCTGATGTTTTCAAGAGATCAAGTGTGGTAGGCATAGCATTTGATATTCTGAATGAGTGATGATTGCTGTTTCCTCTTTCAGATGATCCCAAGCTTAAAGATAGAGGGGAAGGAAACCGTTGGCTTGATTGTCGTTCAGCATTTGCAAAGTTTTCTAGCCTGCCTGAGTCATTTGTACCATCTGACTGCCTGTTAATTTCTTGCAAATCTAATGAGCTTGCTATAAGCTCCATCAGGATCTTTAATGAGCTCAGAATGCATACCTAATCAGTTGAAACAGTAAGAATGCAATAATGCATATGTGAAGGAAAAATGATGTCATGTGTGAGTGTGTAAGAGAGAAAAATTTCAAAGTAAATTTCCACAATCGGTTTCATTTATGTATAAATTATCCACCATTTTCTACTACTCTTCCTTGATGAATAATGGCAATGTTATCAGCATTCCTTATTGTGTTTAGGCGGTGTGCTACGATGATTGTTGTTCGGTTTATCATAATTTTGTCTAGTGTTTCTTGCACCACTCTCAGACTCGGCATCAAGGGCATTTGTAGCTTCATCAAGGAGTAGAATTCTTAGATCTCTCAGAATTTCCCTTGCTATGGAAATTCTTTGCTTTTGACCCCCAGAGAGCAGTATACAATTCTCGCCAACACTCGTGTCAAGTCCCTAAAATCATAATTTTACAAAACTAATGAGGTAATAAATATATAGAATAGTCTTGTGAAATTTGAAATTAATATTGTTGAAAAGGAAAAACATTGCAAATTTCAAAAGATGAAAGTGCAAGCGCACGTGAGAAAATCTATCTATGAATTTAGCTGCATTAGCAAGTCCAGTGGCAGCTCTGATTTCTTCATCTGTTGCCCCATCCTTACCATAGGCAATATTTTCTTTAATGGTACAATTGAAGAGAACTGGTTCCTGGCTGACAAGGCCTATTTTCTGTCTGATCCATTTCAATTGAAATTCTGAGGTTGATACCATCAATAAGAACTTCACCGGCTTGTGGATCATAAAATCTCTCAATTAAACTAATTACAGTTGATCTCCCACTCCCACTTTTCCCAACCAAAGCTGCAGTAGTGCCACTTGATATTGAAATAGAAAATCCATTGAATATCAATTCATCTGGTCTTGAAGGATAACTAAAACAAACCTCCCTTAGTTCTATATCTCCAGAAATATCATCTACTTGTCGACCAGCAATGTCATAAGCATCAATATCTGGCTCCCTGTTTATTGTTTCAAATATTTTGAAGGCAGCAGCCTGTCCTGCAGCAAAAGCTGTTAAATTTGTAGAAACCTGCCCCAAAGACCTGGAAAAGAAAGTTGACAGGGAAATGCATATCAAAACTTCCTGTCAAGCTTGGGAGAAAGATTGTAAGATATGAAGATAAATCCCAAAAATAGATATTAAAGCAGAAACTATCTTACATGGAAGCATAAAACAGTGCCATAAATACATTCATGACTTGACCTGCTGTATAGCCTTTTTCCAGTACCATCTTCCCTCCATACCATCAAGCCAATGCAAAACTGCTGGTAATAAATAAACGGATTGACCCCAAGCCTAAACCAGCTGCTACTACATCTTGCACTGCAGTCCTGTAAGCTTTGGTTAAGGGTTGATTGTATTGAGCTATAGATTGATTCTCGCTCGTAAACGGTGCAACCTGCATTGGAGGAATGCGTATCTGTTATATGCTACTCTCTAGCAACAGGTAAAAGAACAACACTGACAAGTTTCATTATGAATATTCGCATACAGTTCAAATTGGACCCACGGTGCGCTCTACTAGTAGCTGCTTCAGAATAAGCTGCTTGTCCCCGGGATGCCAACTTTGCAAAAGCAAAGCTCATTATGGAACCGGAGAAGACAAGAGGTGGAATACAAGATAGAAGGACAAGCGTTAGAAACCTACCCTTGATGAATGCTATGACTACACCTCCTAAAAAACATGTCACACTGTATGAATTTTCCTACCTGGTATATCACACAAAGGAGAAAGATAAAGTTATTATTATTATTTTTTTATCGTAGACGAAATAGTGATGATTTGGTACTTGTAGCTTTCCATTAATACCTTCTCTCCCATGGCTTCTTGAATAAGAATTGTGTCACCTGACATCCTTCCCACAACCTCACCAGTATTGGTTTCCTTGTCAAACAAGCTGATATCTTGCCCCAATTGCTTTGAGGTATAAGGCTTGAATTCTCGCTGCTTGTCTCTCCCCGGTGGACACCCAACAGGCCACCTCTGTAATGCAAGGTGCATGTATGAATAACTCCTTTTATTGTTATATAAGAATAACTTTTATTTCTAGTTATACAGTATTCATAATGAGCAGAGAATTTGACATGCTAACTTAGAAATGCTGCCAGTAAGGCAACTACACCTAATAGTGAGAACTTCAGTGACACCTGAGCATTAAACAAACCATTATAGGTTGTGACATAGAAATGAGGGGAACTTGAAATTCAAACCGTTACTCTCAAACTTGAATTAATACTTATGCAATTAAGCTACTTCCATAACATTGTTGAACAGAAAATAGGCAGTTGGAAAATGATAATTAGAAATTTAGAAGAAAAATTACTTACAATTGTCAGGTTCGACAAAATATTAAAAATTGGAGGTGGATTACTATACATCTCATTTTCTCCCACCCATGCAAATGTTTTACGTTTGGTCTAACAGCCTGATAAACGTAAAACATTCCATATTTGTTTTATTATCTTTTGTTAAGCAACAATGAAGAAAAAAATATTACTTTAAAAGCATTCCATTTCACACTATTTTTGTCTCTTCCCCACTGGGACAGTTTATTTTATACATTCCAGTAGAATGATTTAAAGTGAAGGGATGCAGGTTATTACCTTGGAAACTTCTATTAAACATTAAACTCAAAACTATCAGTTTTATTTTCAAGCAAACAAGAATTTAAACAGTCAAGAATAATTACTTTTAATATTTTTTTTTATTTTTCTGTTTTTCAAAATGAAAAGTATAATATCTCTAAATAGTCTCACAATAGACTTTTCAAATTCACATTTATTTTTTGATAATTGACTATAAATGTTTAACAAAACAGATAGTTTTGAGTTTAATATTTAACAAATTCCTCCCTTAAACTCAAACCTTTCCGTACTTCATTCCAACTATCTCCTTCAAGTTTTCAAAAAGAATTGTTGAGCTATTAAAAGAATTCTTTAATACATTCGAGGAACAAAATCACTCGGGCTACTATTCTCAAAAACAAATGAATTTAAGTTGGTAGGATACTCTGATAGTTATTGGTGTGGAGATGTAGATGATCGAAAAAGTATAGCAAGATATGTGTTTAACATGGGGAATACAACATTCACATGGCTTTCAAAGAAGCAACCAATCATAACTTTATCAACTTGTGAGGTGGAATATGTTGTAGCATCTTGGTGTGTGTCACACAATTTGACTAAAAAATTTATTATGTGAGTTAAATCTGCAACAACTTGAGGCAACAGAAATACGAATAGACAACAAATTAGCTATTGAATTAGCAAAGAATCCAGTTCATCATGAGAGGAGTAAACATATTGATGCTCGTTTTCATTTTATTAGGGAACATGTGAAGAATGGAGAAGTAAAAATAGTGCATGTTGCAAGTCATGACCAAGTAGCAGATATTTTTACAAAGCCTTTGCCAACAATTATGTTTGAAAACTTGAAGGAGATGATTGGAATGAAGGATCGGAAAGGTTTAAGATTAAGGGAGAAAATTGTTAAACATTAAACTCAAAACTATCAGTTTTATTTTTTTAGGCAAATAGGAATTTAAACGATAAAAAAAAATTACTTTCAATTATAGTTTTAAATATCATTTATAGCATATTTCTAATTTTAAATGACATTTATAGTATAACAGTTATAAGGAAATAAATATGAATTTGAAAAATATATTGTGAATTTAGAGACATTGTACTCTTTATTTTGAAAAGCAAAAAAAATAAAATAAAAAAACATATTTTCTATTCAAAACTTCATGAAGTACTTTAGTGTTACCATTTTCTCTAAATGCTTCAATTGCTTCTCCCATTACGATATTTGTTAAAGCCTTAGTCATTCCATTCCCAGCAGCGCTTATTGTCCCAACAAACATCCGTAGATAATCCCATGAGTCTGCAAACGAAAAGAGTTTGTAAAAGGGTACTGTTTTGTTGCTTTCATCCTTCACCTTGTTCTTTTTGAAATCTTGCTGCCTGACCATTTTTTGGGTATTTTAAGGACCTTGAACTGGTGGATGACTAGTTGATTCTTGATCCTGTTATCTCAGTTGAAGTAATATCTCATCACAAAGAAAAACGCTGTTGGTTACAACTAGCAAACCCCGCTATATGAAGCGGCTGCTAAAGAACTATAACTGGTTTGAGTTAGCAACATACATTTAGTTGTTCCATCAAAAGTCACCACTCACCACTGAAGTGACGTAAAAAACTACAAAAACCTCGTAAATTGGAAATTGGCTCACTTAACCAGATTCAACTATAGATACAAATGAATATGGAAGAGTGAAAGAGAACAATAAAATTTAGCAGTGAACCAGAATAGGAAAGAGAGGAAACTAAGATGCAAGGAAAGTGATCAGAGCACATTCAAAAGAAAAACATAGTGAAAAGCAAAGGTCTTCGTTGCACATGTGCTTGTTATTTTCTAAAATAAGTAAAACCCAGTAATGAACATTTTTTTCTAACTTCAGGTAGAAATGCTTCCAGCCCTCTCAGAATGATGACAAACTTGCACTAAAAAGCAACAGTAGAATGAAGGAAAAGCGTAAGGCTGATGGAAATAAGTTTGGAAGTAGTCTAGTATTGCAAGCTAGCTTACATTGGTTATTTTTAAACCCAGATAAAGCAAAAGAACAAAACAGCATTACATGCCCCATAACCAAAGCCAACAATTTATATGCAGTTTAAACTTGGAATGCACCATGAAAAAAGAGCCGTTTGAACCATTAAAATTGTGTTAAAATACTTGTACATGCATTAAAATGTATGCTCTTAATGGTTAGACATGAATGAAGGAGGGGGAGAGAAACAAAAAACTTTATTTACTTTTATACCCTTACATGGATGTTTTCGAAATGTCAAACATCATAGTGTTAGAAATAATATAATAATAATAAAAGAAAAAATTAAAAGAAAGAGAAAAAGACTTAAAAATTTTGTGTATGACTATGTTAGAAAACATATTTTATTTGGTGAGTTACTAAAAAATTTATAAAAGATTATTTATATAAAAATATATAAATAATGTCTCTTATCAATATTTGTCTCTCATCATTTACATGATGATGTGAGACTAAAATCAAACTGTATGTTTATAATACATCCTTACTTTATTTTGACATAATTAGAATTTATTCCTTATAGTTTGAGTCAAGTGTTTTCTCATATATTGGGCAAGACTGGAACAAAGGAACAACTTCCTTTGTTTTTATTTATTTGTTGTCCTCCTCTTCTCATGTTCAATCAATCAGCACTGTTGGCTGATACTATTGGTGTAGTCATAATAGTGATAGTGTAGTGGCTTTCTCTTTATTTTTCATACTTATAAAAAAAATTGGTTCTCACTGTTTCCCCAATCGAACAATCTAGTCCACGTAAACTCGTTGTTCATTAAACCGTTTGTATGGCCAAATTAAACCTTAGGGCATACTGTAGACGTGACTCCAACTTCAAGTTCATGTCGTTCACAATCTACAAATATTCTCAACATATCAAATACACATCAAATCCTTAGGGCAAACTTGAAAACGTCAAACTGTTAAAAAATGGAAAACTTACTGTAATTGTTATTAGGATTAAAATATTTTTAAATCTTTTTAGTTCTTAATTTTTTTTAACTTTGAGTCTTTAATAGTTTTTTTTATTTTATATTTTATCTTTATTGTTACATTAACTTTATTAACTTTACAAGTTTCTCTCTAATAGAAGTAAACTTAGTTAGTTGTGATAAAAATTTAGGGACTACAAGAGAAATTTAAAAATATTTTAGAGATCATTTAACCAAGATAATATCACATCAGAGATTAAATAAAAAATAAGAAAATTTTGAGAGATAAAAAATCAAGAAAAAATTATTAAAAGCAAAAGGATTCATAAATATTTTAGAAATTAAAAATATATTTAAATCTTATTATTATTATTATTTAAAAATGATAAAGTCATATTTTTCTTAATTTATTTAATTTATTTCCTTTCGATCTTTATTGTAATTTCATCAATCTAAATAATGCATGTTTTTATTTAAATTTTATTCTTGTTTCTTACCTCATTTTATTCTTTCTTCTCCATTTTCTTACTTTTCTTTTTCATTTCTTTTCCTGTTTAAACAAAGTGTTATCCCTTATAATATTTTCCCCCTTAAATATACCACTAACTTTAGATGAGTTATGTTCAAGAAGTTTTCCTATAATATTTGCCGTGTTTTATTATTGGTTTGGCATGTTAGTGAACCAGGCGTGTGTTTCTCTACAAGATTCTCTCTTCAAATAATTTAATATGGTTAAATTAGTAAAATGTTGAATTCGAAAGTTAAAACTCTAAATTCAAAAAGGTTGAATTTAATTAGAATTTACTAAGATATAAATATTTTTATACTATTATGTATAGTTTAATAATATATTATTAAATATGATAAGTTTTTTTTAATTATTTTTATGATATAATTTTATTAATTTTTATAATAATTATTTAAAAAATATATAATATGATTTTGATGGATTGTTAATGTAAAATTTTTCACATGGACAATTTATAAAAATTAATTTTTAAAATTTATTGTTTTTAAAGAAAACGCTTGAATATATAAACAAATATATATTTCATTAAATTTAAAGTTATGATTATCAACGAAAAACTTCATAAATGTCATATTCTTTTCACCACTCGATATTGGATATGAATATGCAGAAGAAGAAAAAAATACCGTATAAGGACTTAGGAGCTTTTTATTGTGTGGGCACATTGTATGAAAGCATTAAATACCCACTTTTACATGTTTTTAAATTACTTACAAGAATATTACTAGCATTAAATGACTTGTGTGTATAAAGAAAGCATTAACTATCCACTTTGAAATGTTTTAAATTAATTCTATTTACGTCTTTATTTATAAGATATTAATTATTTTATTTATATTAAAACATGGATAAATTTAGATATTAGTATTAAATGTTTTTAGTAATTATATTTTTTCATTCTAAAATGATTGTATTTTAATATTTTTTTCACACAAATTAAAAAAATAAACATTTCAAGAAAATAACATTTATTAGAAGATAATTTTATTAGCATATTTTTATTCTCTTAATTTTAATAAATATATTATTAAAAGACAACAATAATAATTAAAGGATAAAATGAAATAAATGCTTTAATATTTTATTGAAAAGTGAAAATATTAATTATTTTAAAATATTTTTATAAATTTTAAATTGTAATCATTTAGAATGAGAGAAGTAATATTTTTTTAAAATTTACCCTTAATATTATTGAAATTAATTATAAAATTTTTTTCACTTAATTGGAGCTTATTTATTTTCTCTTATCTTCATAAATGATGTAAGTTACATCACTGTTATTTGATCCCTTTTATATATATATATTGCATTTAACCCCAACAATGGAGAAACTTAGTCACTCATAATCATAAGTAGCATCAAAATACATGAAAGATGGAGGAACATAATGAAATACAACTATGGAAGAGTCTTCTACACTTAATGGAACAATGAATTCCGCACTAGGGTGAGCTCTCTTCCACCATAAATGACAATTAATCTTTTTATACACACAAGCAAAGTTTTCATCTTTAGTTATCTTTTGTTTGACTTAGAAATTTTGCTTGATGAAAGTACAAAAATATCCTACATACAAGACATATTCTTGCTTAATCACCAAATCTTGCTTAGCCAAAAATGAAGTATGTTGCTTTTGGTTCCAATTTCTCTAAGCCTCAAATTTTCGCTTCAAGCCAAAATGAGGTTTGTAGCTCTTAGGTCCATATTCATGTAGTCACCAAATCTTGCTTGAAGCCAAAATTCAAAAATCTACTTTTTCATCAAAGGTTGATTCACTTAAACCTAGATTTTACGGCTAAGTGTGAATTCTATCTCAAGGCACTTTCTCAAACTTCAAAATTAAACTCTAAATAGCTTTTTCAACCTCCAAATTTTATTTCTACAAAATATAAACAAAATAATAAGATATAACCAATAAAAAAGCAAACTGAAATTTAAATACTTATAAATCTAAAACTAATTGAATTAAACATTACTCTATATAAATGAAAATAACATAATTGTCTTATAATTCAAATAATATCTAAGTATCTGAAACAATTATCAAGTGTAGTTTTCATAAATTGATTAACTTTAATTTTAGTCATTATAAAATGATTAACTTTAATTTTAGTCATTATAAAATGACTAACTTTAGTTTAGTCTCCATTAAATGACTAATGTTAATTTTAGTTCTTAATTATTTTTTTCTTATTGTAGTTATTTTTTAAGTCTCTAATATCTTCTTTGTTCATTTTTCACCTTTACCTTACTAACAACATTATACAATATTGTTCAAACCAATATTAGAAATTAATGACAAAAATGGAAGTAGAATCACATGGCCTATTATAAAATAAACAAGTGATTTAAATCCAAATTAAACATCAAAACCTCTAATGCCTGCCCTTTAGTAACTAATTGAGTTTCAAGATTTAAAGCTAAAACCTCTAATGACATTGTTAGTGAAGAGTAGGTGAATGTAGATGGAAAAATATTTAAGATTTAACAAAAATTACTAAAATAAGATAAAAAAAAGTTTAATTACTTATTTGGTTCTCATATATGAACAATCATTATATTTAAGTCCTTACTATTAAAAACCATTCATTTTAGTTCCTATATATATATATTGATCCATTTTAGTCTATCCAAAATTATAAGGACTAAAATAGATTATAAAAAATATGTATAAGGATTAAAAGGAGTTAAAATATATATATGTAAGGACCAAAATAAGTAAGTTCTAAATACAAGAACTAAAATATAAAGATTACACAAACAAAAGGCTAAATAAATAATTAAATTTTAAAAATAAAAAACTAAAATTAATTTATGGTAACTAAAACTAAAATGGAATTTTTTAAAAGAAAAATAAATATTTTCAAAATGACACATGATATTTGTCACCTAATGACTATGTGAATGCAAATGTTAACCATTTCATACAAATGGTCACATAATTACCACATCATGGAAAGTATCTCTACATACATAACATTGATATGCAATTTCTTTAAACATATCGACAATTAACATAATAGAGTTTTTTTTACGAGAACTTAGTAGAGTTAACTCTAATGATAAAAGTTAGAGTGTTTAAAAAATATTGAGATTAAAATCAATAATTATAAAAGTCAAAAAATAAAATCCAAGTTGGGTCCATCTTTTCATGGACTAAATGTAACAACCTAAATTCTTACTAATTTATTTTATGAATTTTTTTTATTCCCTAGTTACCAAAATTACACAGGTAGTTGGAAATTAACTTGTACTCATTGCATGAAAGATAATTTACAGTAGTACATATCAAAAGTTTCGTCATGTATACATTATAGAAACTGAAATTTAAAACTTCTTTTCTTCATCTAGAGTTTTCAGACGAATCTTCTTTCTTAAAAGACTCTTCCCTCGGGGATGGTCTATCCTAGTGGGAGTAGAGGTAGAAGGTTGACTAAGATTATCTTGTCGTCTCCTTCTAGGGTGTGATGGAAATCTTAGAGGGGAGTCTAAGAACTTAGGAGATATGGTTTGAGTTAATATTATAGGGAGATCTATTTGGCTAAGTGTAAAGGTTGAAAAAGCATTAGCAAGAAAGAAAATGAATCAGATGTATTTCGTATAAGTATCCAACTAGTATAGGGGATCCCGAGTCCACCATCCGCAAAGAGGCAATATAGATAGATGAAATAAGGGACGAAATTCGTCAGTCATCTTGTCCTAAAAAATGTAGGGTTTGTAAGAGTGAGTCACTTGTTTTCCATCAAACACATACAATGACATACCTAAAATCATTTACTCTCAACTCGTCGTCATGTGTCCTATTAATTTATTACTAATGTATTAAGGCCCTTTGTTGTCTTTAACTACTAACTCTTGAGGACTTAGCGAAATGTATTATTCAATCTATAATTTGCAATTTGGGTGACGATCGAGAGTACATATTCTAATCTGGTTCAAGATTTAAATACTCTCTAGTGATCTTGGTAATGCTCTAAGATGTTGGGGTTGTCAAGTTGGCTCAGTGTGACCCCATTTTCTAGAACGAGCCACAAACTTGACGTCTTTACACTCCCAAGGCTCAGGTACCTTCTATAGTCAACCTATTGCATTTATCCAATCTTGTATCTCACATGATTTACAATTAATAGCTATCTTCGACCTTCTTCTCTATCAAGTCTCAAGGTACAAGATCCTAAAACACATCCGCTAATATGAAATCCTACTATATATCAAGCATTCATTCATAATAACATCAGTTGGCCAATTTAGTTTATCATCTTGGCCCTTTCTAGCCAAACATCATGTTGCGAGAGAGATCTTTATGTCATAAAGACTTATCGAGCTCTTTATAGTTCACTTTCGACTAACCTAGGGTTTTATCCAACGCAAGCTTTTCTTTTTGTTTATCAACATAAGTTAACAATAAAGTTAGGTATATCAATAAGGATAACATACATCATAAGAGAAGACACAATATTTATCTAAGTTTAGTAAAATTCTCAAATGTTATTAAGTTATATAGGAGGGGTATCTTAGTCATTTTACTTGTGTTTTATGGTTTTTCTTTCAAAATTTATTTCTATAACATATAAACTAAGTAATAGGTATCCATTTAAAAAGGAATAGGATAGTTGGATTTCAGTTTGAAATCAATTGGGATAATTTTTAATGAAAAAAGGGTACTTTGATAATTTTTTCTCATCAAAGGGTATTTTGGTCATTTATTCTTTCAATATTTTATGTTTAATTCTTAAACAATTTTCCATTTAATCTATAAATTTACTAAAAACTTGAAGATTTTTAGAAAAATGAACTTAAGGGTATTTTAGTAATTTTCAAATATACATTTTTATTTTAGGTGAAGTTCTATCTCATTTAATTCATTGAGCTATTGTTTCATTTGGTAATATTAATATCATCAGATACTTTAAATTATAACAAAACAACAAACATCTTAAATTTTTAACCTAGGGGTAATTTGGTCATTTATAAATAAAAATTTATTTTCATGGGTTTTTATCACATTTATAACTTTAGAAATGATATAAATTTACTTAGTCTAAATGTAGAATACCTTGGTTACTTTTTCCCTGAATTGGAATAACAAAGACAATAAAAATATCAAATTTATAAATTAGGGACATTTTAGTAATTTCCAAAATTTTGTTGTTATTAGATTTTTATCATATTGATTCTCAGTTACTGTTATTAATGTACTTGAAACTCTTCTTTTAAGAATTTTTCCAAATTTAAAACAAGATGAATAGTAAAAATTTTTATTTTTGATCTAAGGGTATTTTAGTAATTTTTTACCCTAGGGCAAAATGGTCATTTGACCAATTCCTTCTTCTTCTTCCTCCTCCAAGCCATTGGTTTTTGGTTTGAAAACCATTTTAAATTTCTCCATTCCTCTCCCTCTTCCCTTCTTAGTGATTCTTTGTCAATTTTAAGCTATTTACAATAGAAATTCAACAGTTTTGATTATATTCTTTAGAAATTTCGAACTAGTCACCATCAAAAACAAGAACAGAAGAGGAACCTCATCGTCAAGTTTAATTTGTGACTTTCTTCATGAATTCTGGTAAATTGTTTATCCAGAACGATTTGAACATTATTATTAAGGTATAATCTGCTTATAATTAGATTAAAAATGAAAACAAACAAAGAGGTTTAAGTTCTTTGAACTCTGATTTTCAAAAATTTAAACCCCAATTCATTTTTGGAGAATTTGCTGATTTTACAGTGTCAAACTTTCGAAAAACCAAATTTACATAGCCTATAACGCGTTTAACAATCAAATTTGAAGAAAAAGTAACTCCTCATACATCTATTTAGAAATTTTCGATGAAAGATTTACAGATTCCAGCAAGTCTTCCAGTTTGCGATTCCTTTATCATTTCTTCGAATTTCTGTGACAGAATTGAAGCTCGTGGTAGTTCAAAACTATTAGGATTGAAACGAAGCAAAAAGAGTGAGGATATAGTGAGAATCAAAAGGAAGATGGTTGTTGGATTGGTGCTCTAAAGCTTCGATTCGCAGATGTTTATATAGTCATACCACCGTCCCATTTTACTATATTTTAATCCTAGGAGCTAGGTATAGCTCTGTTGAGTAAGACAAGCTCAGTTTATAGGCTTGGGCGGCTAGAGATAGGGGAAGCCGCGAGGTTGAAGACTAGCTTCTATGGCGGTGTTGAAGAAGAAAACAAAAAGGGGTTAACTATATTTTATTTGGTTAAGTTGCTAACGATGGGCATAGTGGTCTAACTGGTAACTACTTTCTCCCCCTTTCCTTAAGTGCCTAAGGGGTCAAAGGTTCGATCCTTGGCTAACCCCTTTTTTACCTTCTACTTTTACCCTTTTTTACCTTCTACTTTTATTTTCTTATTTATTACCCCACTTATGGCTTTTGTATTCAATAAGTCTGGCAAGCATGCCCTTTCCCCCTTGGTAGGTCTTGGGTTCGAATCTCTCCAATTTTTTTTTCCTTTTTTTCCTTCTTTTTCTTATTCTTTTTCCTTTTCTTTTTATTTTTTATTTTTATTTTTAAAATTATTATTTTTATTTCTAAAATTCTTATAAATCATTTTGTATTTTCCATTACCTATTCCTATATTTTCCTTTTCAAAATAGTTTTATAAATTTTATAAATCTATTTATTTAATTTGTTTTATTTATATATTTAATTATAAAACTCAAATTTTTATTCTGAAAATCCAGATTATTATTTTAAATTTATCATTCTAATTTTT
>JAMLFT010003893.1:0-20903 GCA_026544285.1 Pachyrhizus erosus | reverse complement strand
TAATAATTTTTTATTTTAATTTTTATAATAATTTAAATAATAACATTGACAACTCAGTAATTTATCATATTATTAAAAAATTTAATATGATATTTATATAATTTTTTTATTAAATTATATTTTTAAATTTTTTATAAATTAATTTAATATTATTAATTTTATAAAATAAATAAAAAATTTAAAGAATTATAGATAAGTGTAAATAATATATATTTTAGAATTAACAGGAACCCACCAATTGTTTTAGAAAATTTAGCATTACTCCCTTTGTAACAGACAAACTTTACACCCAATGATACCCAGTTCTGTCATCTGCAGAAACATTATTATAATGTTATATGTACTTGATCAATCATGCTTCATCTAACTCAACCCTACCATAACAACGTGTTGTTATTTCAGCCATTGCCTTCTGTGCTTTCAATAAAAAGCTATATTTCCACTACTCAACACTCAGATTCTCTGCTCATCCCTGCAATCTCTAAATATCATCATACGAATTTCATTTTCACTTACCATTTTTTTTATTATTTTTACACATAATATTACTGAATAAAATTTATTCAAAATATATTTTTTTTTTATCTATGTATATTTTTGTACGAATAATAACATTAAAATGTCTGGTTTGCACCAAATCAACCCACTAAAAGATAAATAAGTCGGACTAACCTGCAAAATAAGTAGTGCAGTATAATAGCTAATTTGCACCGATCTGCTGTAGATTCAGACCTAGATAAAATTATGAAATAAAATTAAAAAAGGTTAAAAATCTGAAAACTAAATAATTGTAAACAAAATGTAAACATAATAACAACTAAAAACTATCAATTGGTCTCAAGTCCCAACTAAATAACCAGCACAAACTGTGATATATGATAGGTTTATTTTCATGGTAACTACTTTTTTTTTGTTACATAATAATGTCTATAATAAAAGTAATATAAAAATCAATTACAATCATAATTATCATTATAATTTTTTTCCTAACAACAAATGCTTATATATTAAGATAAATTTCTTATGATATATATCCTCTGTAACAACCTTTATATGATTTAAAAGATAATCATATGGTGTGTGCTTTTTTTATTACACATGGCTGTATTTGTATTTAATCTAAATAAAATGTAGTTTATTTATGATTAAATAATATTAAATTTAGTGAAAAGTTATATTTATAATTTAAATAAAAATAAAAACTGAATGCATATTATGTTAAAAAGAAATTATCCACGTAAAAATGTTTATGGTACATGCAACTCATTTTCATATTCGTATTTTTAAAATTCTAAAATAATAACTGATTTTAATTATAATAAACTTACTTGCATATAATAATTAAATAAAAATTATTAATATAAACCTAAATTTTTAAAATATTGAAGCAGGTTCAAAACTTGCATATAATACGAAAAGTTATTAGGGTTCTTATATTAATATTTCCTTTATTAACTTATATTAAATAACTTTTATTCTTGTAAATGACACATCTTAATAGAAAAGCATTTACAATCAATATTTTTAATGAAAAATCCAAATAATAAATAAATAAATAGAAAAGCTGAATACGCATTCTCTATTCGACCAAGATTTTTATGACACATTTGTCCTAAAATTCCTATAAATATATCTTTAACTATAATCACAATTTACTTGGCTATATTTATAACTAACCTAACACATTTAATTACAATCAATATAAAGACAAACTTATATCTATAGCTTATACTTGAAAGTATAGATAACTAAATAATAGAAAACAAGCATTCTTAATTAGTAAGTATATAGATATGTTTTTCTGTTTTCTAGAAATGTTTAAATTACGGTGTCATTCTTATATATTTTAAAAATTACAATCTCCTTCGGGTCAAGTTTTTTTTTTTATGACTTTCAACATTATTAATCCCTATTGTGAACTTTATGACTCTAGAAAATAAAATGAAGATTCTAAGTGAAGTTTGAAAATGATAGTTTGAGCGTTCAAAACAGAGAGGAGTCTATTTGCTGGAGTTTTTTGGGCAACTAGCCCCACAAACTTAACTTTTAAATATAACATCTATGTACAATTACAAATATCTTCATAATTTCAAATGCAATATATAAAGTCAATCTACAAAATAAGAATTATCCCCACAATATATATATTAATTAGTCTTACAACATAAAATTATTAGATAGATCTTCCAAACGTCATTTTATATACCAAAGTCTGTAAATCAACAGTATGAGATTATTATAAAGGTTATTTTTTATGCACAATCAATATAAAAAAATTATACTATTAATTAATTAGAAATTATTATTAATATAATTTTAAAAATAATTATTATAAAAATTAATAATATAAATTTACCATAAACACTAATTTGTTATAAGACGACAATGTAAAAAAAATAAATTATACTGCCAATATATAAACGATTTACTCTTAAATATAACCTTACATGATCAGAAAATAATTCTCTTGGGATGTTCACTAATTCATAGCTATTTACCACCATTAACAATTTTGTTTATATGAAAATGAATTAAGGTAAACACATATTGATCTATTAAGAGAAAAGAGTGTAATTTTTTAAATAAGAAAAAAGGATAGTACGATTTAAGTATTTCTCAAACGAGAAAAATGTATTTTTCTTTAAAATATAAACTATTAAATAAAAAATGAAGATAAAAAAACCTTAGTATTAGTACGGGAGAAAAACAAAACGGGTTTTCTAATCGATGCCACTTTAATTACGTGATTTAAGAGACTTATTAGATTCTTTTGAATAGAACTCCCTGTGAATTGGTCTTTTTACTATTTCTAGAGAATGGGTACACATATATACGGATATTTAAATTCAATCTAAATCATTCTAAATAGATAAAATTTTATTCAGAATATAGTTCTCACATCAAATTACACCTTATAATATTGTCATGTTTTTCTTTGTTTTACCCCATGTAAAATTAAGTACTCAGCACTTCTAGTTAATGAAAGTTAATTATACGCCATTACAGTATTATTAAAGATGTTCGAAAGCTTCAAGTTACTTGATATTACAGTATAAGATATCAAAATCTTACCATTACTCAAAATAACTAAACTTAGATCCTTACAATCAATTGAACAATGATAAACAAACAAATCACTAAAGTGACTAGTTTTTTTAAGAAAAAAAAGTGAAATAATTAGACTAAAAGAAAAAAATACGTAAGTAAATTTATACTATTTAAACAATATTGATCTATTAATATATTATTTTAAATAAAATTAAAAATATAATAAATAAATAATAAAAATAAAATAATTTAATCTAGTCTAAATTATATATTTGGATTGTTATGTTATAAGTAAAAAGTAAATGTCTACTAAGAAAGAATCTTCTTGAAAGAATAGTGTATTATATTGAAATTGATATTAATAAAAGTATAGATTTAAAATATGAGGTATTTAATTATGGAAATGAAAAAAGATTGAAAGGTTATTGATGAGATTGATTTGTTCCACGTGAAGAATGATGCATGGGTGATGGAGTAGATAAATATGGTTTATAGGTGTCAGCTTTAGATTCATCTTGTTTGAACGTGTTAAAGGGTGAATGGTTAGAGAAGGTTGAAGGTGACAGGGTGATCTATGGAGATACTGAGGTATCAATTAAAAGGGGCACCATTCTCATTCTCACATCTTCTGATGAACGCGTGGAGACAATCCACACTGCACCTACTGCCACTAATTTGGTTATGGTGCCCAATGCTTCTTATGGTATGTTTCATCAAATATGATATATTCAAAACAAGAAAAAGTGTTCCCATCATTTGCATTTACATTTGCATGGATATACTTCAACTAATGGAGAAATTTCGTACGTGCCACCTATCACTCATCTTTCACCACTCCTACAACCACATTTCTCTCAACATTCATTAATCAATCTCTACATATATTTTATATCACCACTTGTTAGTAAGTTTTTACTCTTTGAATGAAATATTAATAATATATATAAATTTTCATTTAAATAATCTTTTAATCTTTATAACTAAAAAGTTTTTTTATTTAATTTTAAATAATAATATTAATTGATTGTCTTATAAGATTTTTTTTATTATATAGCTAGTTAATCAATTATTAATATCGTTATTATATTATTATTTAACATAATTATCCAGGATTAAAAAAATTATTTTTAAAAAAATTAAAATTAAAATATAAAATTTTAAATAATTAAAATAAAAAAATTATTTTATAATAACCAAGATATTATTTAAAGTTAAATTTTTTGTGCGTATAAATTTAATAGTTTATAATTATGTCAACATTCATACTTGAATGACAAAAGTAAAATCATTTTTTTATTTTTAATGGATTTTAAAGTGAGACTTAATTTTAGTTTATTTAAATTTCATTTTTAATAAAATATTGTCAAGCATATAATTTAATTTTAAAATGAAATCATATTTATTTTCTTAATAAATTATAAAATAATATATAAATAAAAGAATTACAATATAAATATATAAAAAGAAATGTAAACTGAATCACAACTAAACAATGAAAATTATATAAATGTAACTATGTAATGAGTTTGTATGTCTGTATGATTGTTGTTTATATTTGTCGTTATTGATTAATTTGATTCTACAGAATGAAAAGTTGTTAGCTATAGATTTGGTCTATATATATTTAGGCATTTGAGAAATTAAGAAACAGAATGGAATACAATCTTGAAAGTTGAAATCATAGATACTTACACTTAGTGTGTTCACTGATGGTGGCAGCAAGGAGGTAACATGTGTTGCGTCCTATAACAGATAGCTTCTGAATGGGAAGACCAAACGTGAAGTAAAATTTGACAAGTGTCTTGAAAGATTGTGAGAGAATGTTACTTAAAAGTGAGCCTACTGGAGGATCCACTCTTCATTCATTTTGTCTGCACGAAACACTTCATCTGGACACTAACATTACATTTCATGAACTTGTATATAAGATTCTGAAACATCAACAAAATATTTTTATTCCAAAGTCTCACTAAGATTTGTTGCATTCCCTACCTTAGAATGAAGCTATTTTCTTTTCTTTCTTTCTCCAAAACTTTACATTTTTTATTTGAGAGTCAGATAGTAAATTTTCATTAACATATTTTACATAAAATAGTTTAAATTAAGAGTAAATAGTATATATATTAATGGTGTTAAAAATTTAATTATAAATTATCGTGTATATAGCCATCTTAATAGTCAAATTAATAATAAATTGTAATCGACTGATTGCAGAAAAATAAATTTACTCTAACAGTGCATAAAAATTAAATTTTTAAATATTAAAGCATTAAATTATGCAATTTTTTAAATGTAAACGAGCTATTTGTTGACTGTTTTTGGCAACATGAGAATGATAAAGCTAGCATCATCAAAAGAAAATAAAGGAATGTTTAATAAAGAAAACAATAAAGGAATAAAAATGACAACATCGAGAGACAGACTCAATCCTCTTACAACTTTGTGATGTGTTTTTATTTTAATTTTTTTTTTCTTTTCTTATGGTGAATGATTTTGTAATTGTGAAGTGATCAACTTAACAGGTGTTAGACAGGGTTTGGAAGTGAAGGAGCATCATCATATCGATTCCACCAATTAGTAGGATGAGAAAGGTATACTTCATAATTGTAAAGATTGTGTTGTGGATGATAGATCATCAGAAAAGACCCTAATATTTTCCAAATCAAAAAAAGAAGATAGATAAATCAAGGGACCCAACTGCTTGTGATAAAGGATGTAGTATGTGTCAGGAACCACATCTCACTTCTAAATTATCACACATCACCATTTTTTCCAGCTGGAAGGAGGCATCTTGTAAAGTTCATAAATTATTGATTGAATCCCATAAAAAAAGAATAGGAAGAAGAACAACACGACATTACCATGGCGGCCACCAATAGTTGAAAATTGAAATTAAGATAAATTCAATGCCATTTTATATATTTTACATCACTCTATCCCTACGTGAGAATTGCGTGGCTATGCTACTTATCAAAATGGGCCTCCTTTTCACTTTCAATTTAATTATTATCTCCCGTGTCGGTCACGAGGTTGTAACTAGTGAATTTCAGCATCAAATTATCTCAATTTTTATTCCCATTTCTAAACCTTTTGTATAGCATATCTATCTTTAGATTTGAATAATTGCATGTGTTTCGAATAGACTATTATAGAGGTTAACTTCTAAGGCCCTGATTTCCTAAACTATTATCTCGTTGTTGCAATCTATAACGTCCAATTTTGAGATATAATAATTACACTAAAATATCTTAGACTATTAAAGATCTTTAGGTTTTTTCTAAGATGACCTCAATCCTAGATTGAGATATCTCATGACAATTTTGATTCATCTGATAACTTATTGTTTAGGAATATAATTTAAATAAAAATTATCAAATCATTTTACTTTTTTATTTATTTCATGTCCTATCATGTCATCATCTTATATTTAAAAAATATTAAGATCAATCATAATTGTTGGTCCTAAAAAGATTAGTAAATGTATAAGGACTTCTCATCTTTTAAATTAAAATTATTGAAACAATTAGTGAATTATGAACAAGCATGTTAATAACCGTTACATTATTAGTGATCATCAGTTATAAATATCATTACTTTTCTCACAATCAAGGAGGATCTTCTTCTTATTTTCATATCTTATCACTATGGTGAAATAATTTCTACCTTAATCGTTACAATCTTTGTAAGTGTTGGAGAAATTAAACCACCCCTATTAGAGTGTGGACTTGTAATCTGGATCATTTCTAATCATCATTAAAATCTTGTTATTCCTTTTTTTTTTCTCCTACAATATAAACAATTGAAGTGACGTTGGAGTTAGGGTGAATAGCCTTTTGGACGGCCACAATTTGAGTATTCCTAATATAAAAAATGAAAGACCAAGACGAAGAAGGGCTCTCATATTAAGACGCTAATCTTTTATTTACATCCACTCTCATAAACTTTCTTATCTTCTTGAAGCGTTTTTGTAGCTGCTTTTATGCAAAGAATAGAATAAAGGACATGTTATGTGTGCTTTACAACTTGAATCCAAAAATGACAGCTAAAGTCCAAGCCAAGCAGCCCTAAGTTCTTAGCTTCATATATCACTTTGAATTGTTTAGTTGCATGCTCATCAATGCAAAAGCACACCCTAACTTGACCAATTAATATAGGGTAATGAGAAACTTCTACTTTAGTCTCTCATTTATTTCAACTCTATGATTTTATAAATCCTTACTTTTAGTTCTGATATTACTTCATTTTAATTCTTTTTTATGACGTTTCTGCTACCTTAAAGATAAAAATAAAGTGAATAACATTTTGAAAGTTACTACACATAAATGGAGGATTTATAAAATCAGCAACTAAAGTTTATACAATTTAGCAAAAGACAATTTACACATTATCACAGACACCGTCCGCAGCAAACAAAGATAAGTGTTTGGAGGAGGGCACTGGTCATATGCAAATTGAAAATGGCTATGATAAACCACTGATACAGCCAACTATATTGCTTTCATTCTATCTACATATCAAATTTTTAAACTCGTCAGAGTAAGGTCTTTCTTCCATAAGTAATTTTACCGTATTGAATCCGACGATGTATGTTATAAAGTACAATAAATTATATTAATTACTTCTCAAATTTTATAAAATTTATTATATATATATATTACTTTTTTAACATATGCAATTATTTTCTGCTATAAGATGGTACATGTAATATTTTTTAAATAATTAAAAAGATTAATATAATATATTAGAGGATATTAATAACGAAAACCAGGTAATTAATAAGGGTGTGTTCGATATATTTTTATTTAAATTTTTAAGAATTTTCACAATAAATTATTAATGTTTAGAGAATAAGAGTGGGATAAGAAGATGTTCCACAAAAAAAGAACATGATAAATAAAGATGGAGTGAAATCCAAAATAGTTTAACGATGTTATGATCTTTTTCATTTAAAAATTTAACAGATAAATATTATTTTTGAAAATGATTTTCTAAAACTAACAATTTATTTGGAGTTATTATGAATTTTTAGTTTTTAAATATAATTTTTTTTAAAAAAAATATTTGATAAAAATGGAAATAAAGTGGTATTTAATTTAATTTCAAAATCTAAAAAACAGAATTTATAAATTTAATTTTTAATTTTAAAAACATATAAGATCTTCTTACATTTACAATAGTCATCATAGTTGTTACTATAATTAACAGTGTCACCGTCATCTACAATTATCATTAATATGATTATAATCATTCACAGTATTATCACCGTTAACATCGTTATGATCTTTATTGGCATTATCAGTGTTATTAACCTATCACCATTATTGATAGTATCACCTACTATTATTAGCATTGACATCGCTGTCAATTCTATTATTATTATCGTTATTAACATTATCTCAATTGTTGTGACCACTGTCATACAAACAAATTTTTAAATTAATTTTAATAGGATAAAAAAAAAAAACTAAAAATTAGGAAAAATTAACTTTAAAAAACTAAAAGTTAATTGTTGTTTATAAAAATTTTAAAACTTATAACTAAAACTATTCTAAACAAGACTTAATCTTATTAAACAATTTTTTTAATAAAAAATATTTTTCATAAATAGAAAACAAATAAACCCTCTATCTGTAGCTGTGCAGAAAAAAAATTAATAATGGGTTATGTAGATTTTGCAAACTTAATTTTATTTAACTTTTAAAATTTTGTTGAGAATTGAGATTATAATTTAAACTTTTATTTAAAAAATAATAGTAGCAGTAATATTACTTAGATATGTTAATAAAAATAATTTTAAATATATATAATTATCACTAGGGGCATCTAACTATTGCTGAAGTAATATTAACATGTTATAAAATAATTTATCAACACATGTTTAATATTTTATTTTTTATTTTTCGTAAAAGTATAAATTTTGTTTGACATTAGACACCAAAACTATTGATGCAAAATTGATTCTACCCCAGAATTACCTTATGTTGGCAATAACTACAAATCAGACGTTCAGTCTCTAAACGGGATTCTATCAGCGTGTTTGGTTTTATTTCTGTGATGTGATTATCCACGTTAAATTAGAAGCTGCCTCTCATAGCTTCTGCACTTATTGGGAAAATTGCCACAAAAATATAAGTTTATGAACATCCCTTACAGTATTCCAAACACGCTCTATTGTATAGCAGTGACCAATAAAGAAATAACCTTCCTCGCCATTATTTGAATTCTTCAATAATCCGTTCCAGAGCAGGAGCAACTGATAAAAAATACACCCCAACACAACAGTGGACTTTTCTGTGTGACACTCTTTTTTCTTTTACATTTATTTTGTTTATTCGTAGAGTATAACTCAAGTGATAAATTAAACACAGTATCTGAAGGGTCGCATCGCAATGTCAATGGTTGAAACTCGAAGATTAAAAAGAGAGAGAGAGCAATCATAAAGAAAGGCATGACGATTGAAAAGCTAGTGAAACTGAAAGAATTCACATTTAAATTTTCTTAGTAATATTTATTTTCACCTTTATACTTGTACAAAGTCACACATATGCTTATTAATTTAGACATGCAAGTAGAGAACAGTAAGGATTTTGGGCTTTTTGTGATCGTAGAAGCTGTGGCCTTATCTGGTTTAAGATCATCCGTAACAATGACTATAATATTGCTGTCAACCTGTCAGACTATGTTTGCATAATTTTCACGTGCAATCATATTAACAATAAGGTTGTTTGAGCTTTCGTGACCAGAGTGATCGTAGCCCTGGCTTCAGTAAGACCATCCTTGCTCTGACAAGGTAAACAGCTCTGTTCAAAACCAAGTACGCCAAAGCTCATACAGATTCCGTTTTTAACCATGTGTATGAAAAAAGTTCTATTCAGAGAAAAACAATACTTATTATGATGTTTACACCTGAAAGGATTAGTCTCCAACTGTAATTTAGAATATACCCTTAGTATGAACGATAGCAATGCAAAATTGGTAATCAAACTCATTTCTAAAATCAGGATTTCCAAGCAACTATTAATTACACGCAATTCTAACATTAAATATTAAGAAAATTTATACAGGTAAAACTATGGAGTGAAAATGGTCTCCATTCTTAGTTCCTCTAGGAGATTTGAAGTGAAAATTTTGCACTCCTTTTTCTATTATGATCTATACCAAATGCCTCTTGGAATTGACTTCATCATACATCAGTGATTGTTAACTGTTAATGTATGATCTTTACAAAGATTAACTGGAACTGATTACTTAAATTACAATAACAACTTGGGAGTAGAAAAAGGAAAAGGCTAAATCAATGGCCCTTGCAATAACCAAATCATAATCAGCATCAGTGGCGAACAATCAAAAGCCCACCCAATAAGCTGAGAATCTAAATGAAATTAGAATTCAAATTATGTTAAAAAAAGTAATGATGATGCACAGAACATTATTGCCCTTTCTCGGAATGAGTTTTAAGTACTGGCACTTCTGGTTCATTATATTAAACGACAAGACAAACGCTCCTGAAATGAACCAACCACCCCAGAGGCTGCCTCATTAAAGAACATTGATGTAATCTGAACCAGAAAGTCAGTCAAAAAGAAATTTGATCAGCACTAACAGAAAATTTTAAATTTCATCAAACCGTACTTAACCATGACTGGTCCACAAAGAATTCATGCTAACATTCCAGTTAATAGTTCAGAACTCAACAAGAAATATAGCAGTTGATATATCCACCAAGAGTAATAAAGTGCAGCAAAGAACAACAGGGCTGCATAATTAGGAAGGCTATACACAAGTCATTGACTGTTTTTTATTATGAATTTCTCGATGATCTCTGAAACAGAGGAAGGTTTCCTCAGCAAGAAACGGACCCAACACTACTGTGACAGAAAAATAAACATGGGAAATGGAACACTGCTTTTACAAGATGGACTGGGAAATTAGAAAATATGAAAATAGGACCCTGAACTGAGATTATCCCTCTACTCAACCTTCCACTGAAACCTTTTTCTGAATTCCCCCTCTTTTTGGTTATTTTCCCCCATATATCATTCCTTCTCTCTCTCTTTTCCCTCTTGCATGATGCCTGTATCTCTACCCTCCTCTCCTGGGTTGCGACGTGTCCATTCTGTCATGTCTCTCTCTCTCTCCTCTCCCCCTTCACTTCAGATGCCACATATCTCCTCCATTCATTTATGTCAAATGACTGAACAGTAGGTAGTTTATTTCTTTATGATGTGACCAGTTTACCTATTTGGACCATGTGCAACCAATTAGCATGTATAAACCAAAATTAGGCATACAGTAGCATTGATGTGAAATATCAAACTCATGACTCTTGAGATGTTGAGACTAATTTAGAAGCAACATAAGCAACCTAAAAAAAAGCTAAAAAAGTTTTCTTCCATATCAACTTCATTGAACTAATTTCAAGTACTAAACTTTACCTCATATTTCAGAAGCATACGCTAAACATATTAACTGTACCACGGTGCATTGAATTTTGTCTTTCTATACTTGATAACACACAGCAGGGGGACAAACTGTGTGTTTGACATACAAACATAAAAATTACTAGTTATAATTTTTTGGTTAAAAAGGAGAGAACAGAACCCTGGGAAATGCTGTGTGCATAGCAGGTGAATATTTTGGTGAAGTTATAATAATAGGTGTGGCATTTGACCTAGTAATTGTCAATTTTAAGCCCATTATTAAACTCCTGAAGAAGTTCAAAGCTGCCTATATGGTCAAGTCTTTTATTTGGAGCACTCTTATTGTGTGTTTGGTTTCACTTTGGAGAATTGGAAAATCGATTTTGAGTCCAAAATTAATTTTAGATCATTTTTCACATGATTAGTTACACGTATGGGAAGAGATTTTAGATCATTTCTCACATGATTAGTTACATGTATGGGAAGAGTCCAAAATTGATTATGAATCCAAAAGTGATTTAGAGCCAAAGCAACTTTTGATAGCTTTTGCTTTGGATAAAATATTTTGTACTGAGTATTACTCCTAACTTGCTTTTAAAATAAAAAAAAATTAAACATAAATCACATCACTCCATAATTAATTCCATTCAAAATCAATTTTTCCAAACACGCACTTAATAGATTCAATATTAATGTCATGATGCAGCTGCAGACCACATAAAACTCTTTCCATGATACGTGTAAAGTCTCATGCTTTGTTCAGAATCAATTCCTTCACTGTTATTACTATCGCATTGTTTGGTCTTTTGGTAATGCTGGAAGCACCCTACCAAAATTTGGTGGCTAAAATGCACATAACACCCTCCAACTTTTGCATCTTTACCCTGTGGTTTAGAAGTCAATTACCTGACTACTTAATCTTCCAGAAACCTGTACATAAGCCCTTCAGATATCTTCCTATCCAAAGACTACCGATGCCTAAAAAATTCAGAAACTCAACCAACGTATTCATGCTAATCTCACCCTAAAATCACCAGCCTAAAAATATTCCAAGCTCTCAAAACATAAATGAACTTATAAACTGCACAAACACCAAAATCCTCACAACCAAAAAAGCCATATCACAAATTTTAAATCCCTACCAAACCTTCATCTCAGCCATCAAAACTCTTTGAATCAGTCACCACACTAGTGCCCTTGAACTCCAAACTGCATGCATCAGCCTCTAGTCCTTTACCAAGCCGTGAACCCATCATTGTTCAGCCACCTTGAACTGCCAAAACACTCACATGCTCAAGCTGCACCCCCTTGTTATCCCTGCCCCAAAACCTCTGCAAACCACCAAAACCTAAAGACACCAAACGCAGATCACTGATGCAATATTGCAATTAGAACCAAGGGATTCATATTGATGGTTCACAAACATAACACAGAGTGGACCGAGATGAGAATGAGATAACTACTACTAGAATGCTGGATAGCTCTGTAAATTGCTGGTTACAGGGAAAGGAAACAGAGACAGCGTGTTGATTTGGGGTAATGATTCAAATTTGGGATTGAATTTGATGATCAGAGTGGAGGTTCAGGGGCGATTATTTTGTTAAAAATTTCAATCAATGATGAAAAAAACCAAACCAGACTGGTTGGTTGACCTAGAATAAGAAACAGTGACCTATAGTTGGGATATAATACAAGTAAAGAGGCAAAGCTCTCATGTCGATGTGCAATCTATTCTACTATTTGGTGAATTTGATGAGAGATTAAAGATCATACTTTTAAAGAGGTTTATCTAGGCTTAACAACTGATTGGGATAAGATTAAGTGATTGACTGATTGGCTTCTATTTCTTCAATTGAAGTTTTCACCTTTTTTTCTTTGTTGATTCTGTTAAAATATTTAGAAAATATCTTGTAATATCATTATTGCATTTTATAGAGTATATCAGATGATCTCTCAGGAGCAGTTTCCATATTTCATGATTTAATTAGGATTAGGAATCTAGTATACATATCAAAGAAATTATATCACATCAAATCAATGTCAATCTCAGATTATTCACTAGCTTGATCTCTCTTTCCTCCTTTCTGTCCTGACCAATAGTTTGAAAATCAATGTGGTTATTTACTTATTTGGCTCCCTTGGGCTGCCATGTTTGACGCTCAGATCTAGTGTGATGTTTCTAACCTACTTAGGTTTGATTTGTTTTCAGTTGGTTTGTGCTGCTCCCTAGCATTCTCTGTGGTCATTATCTCTGGCTAGTGGTGTTTGGCTCTTTCTGAATGTTTGTTTGTTATTTTGGCAATTACTTTTTTACAGATTGGTGTCTTCCCTTCCTACCAACAATCATTCAGGTAGTCATTGGCTATGATTCACACCAGCCCATGGCAAAATTCTCATACATTATTTCAAAGGTTTTGAACCTGCTACGTTTTTTATGTTGTTTGCAGCTTCCTAATGTTGTTGTTGATGATCTTGGAGAGGTTTTGGTTTTTGTTGTGTATAACTCCAGCAAATTTTCATTTAGCCTTGTTCCACTGATGTCTCTTCTTCCCTGGTCATGCAATACTCCAACCAACTTTTCAGGCTAATGATCAATTCATCCAAGCTGTCCTGCTGAGTTATCTTTCCAGTAATACTCATCTCTCAGAGACATCTGTAGCATCCTGGGTAGCCTTGACAGCCATGATTTTTGGAGTCTACTAAATATTTGAGTTACTTTCTTTTTTCTTTTCTATTCTTTTAAGCATTTATTTCTAAAAAACTTAAAGGTTAGTAAGCTCTACCTTAAAAAGAGTGTTAAACATATCTTATCACTATTGTATTTTAGAATACTGTAGAGTATCTTCGAATATCTCTCTGGATTGGCTTCTTTATTTCATTATGTTTAACGATTTGTATCCTTTTTTTACCTTAAAAAGAGTGCTAAACATATCTCAAATGACTCTTTTTCTTTTGTGAATTCGGATATCTCTCAACCAAGAGCTAAGGACTAATCCATTAAGGTACTAAGATCCATTTAAAAAGAGTTAACATCTCTCAACATATGGTTTTTCATACACATAGACCAAGATTGAATTTCTGACCACATGCTTAAAAGATAAGGTTATCTACTAACCATATCACATCATGTTTGTTATATCTCATATAACTCTGACTATTTATAATCAACTCTCAGTGTTTTATAATTTGCATCCCATCAAATCTATATCAAATTCAGATTATTCACTAGCATATCTCTCTTTTTCTCCTTCCCTACCTAAAATCCTATAACTTCAACAGTTTCTGTGTCCTTTATTTTTTAAGCATGCTTAGGATCCTTCAAATTCCTTGTCATTTTCTTCTTAGTCCTAGTGAATGCCATCAATTATTAATTATAAATTATAAATACATATATACATATAGATAACACTGAACAGGAAGCAGTAGAAATGAAGACCAAAACCAATATAAAGCAGCGAAGCTTACGAAACAGAGAAAGTGTCAGATCTGACAAATGGCAAGAAGATCCATTGGTGCTGTTGGTAGAGCTAATTAATTGTGTGTTTGCGCGATGCAAAGGCAAAAATGGTGGCATTATCCTAAACCTAATTAGGGATTGTGCGAAGAAGGAACCATGGAGGTAAGTAAAGCTTATTGCCCCAAACCTCAGCGTGGAGTGAGACTTTTTACGTTAAAAAAAAATGAAAAAGGAACATTATTATTGTGTAAACCTAATTTGAATCGTTTTTTACTAAATGAATTAATGGTATAATGGTATAACGGTCCCATTTTAATTAAGTATAATAGTAAAATCAATTTAAGATATTTTGATGAACTTTGAATATTATATTTTTTTGATGTAAATTATATAAAGTATTATTATAACATATAAAAATGTATCAAAGTATATTTTTAATAGAAAGTGTTTATGTAATTTAATGTATTTGAGGATGATCTCTTTTTATATAATCAAACTCTTACCTATACTTTTAAGTAATAAAATTATATATCAATCATGTTATATTATGTTGATTTGTTCAAGATTTGATACTTATATACACTATAACTTACTATAATAATAGTAGTTATGTCTAAATAATAAAATTAACCTTATAAGAGTGGTGAACAGATAAATTCAGAAAAAATTGTTAGCGGAGACAAAAATTTGTTATATTAATAAATAAAATTAATATCAATTAATTTCAATTATTAATAATAAGTGTTAAAATCCAATTCAATAAAAAACAAAATATCACATGTTCTACAAAAGTAATATAACTACCTTTGATACAAAAAAGAAAAACCTGCAAATAACAAAACATATATTTTCAACCATGAAGATCATGTTATTCTTTAATTCTTGATTTAAAAAAACTCTTCTATAATTTCTTTTGTAGTGAAATTTTTTATAATATCCTTTTCAATATAAATAGTCAAAGTATTTGCAAGAAAATCATTTCCCATTTCATTAGGTAATCTTGTTTTCACAAGCTTCATAGTTAAAAAGGCATGTTTTGTATATTAACAAAATCCTTTAGATAATATTTTTCAACTACATTGCATATGTCACTAACTTTTAAGGATTTTAAGACTTAAAGTATAGCTAAGAAGGAGTAATTCCATAGTTTGGTCACAAAACCTGTGTTATTCAATTATTGTAATTGAAAGTTTATAATAGTTGTAAGTATGTCATATTTAAAATGATGCTCCATAGTTACAAAAGTGTCATCCATTTTATGACAAGACTTACCTCGAGCTTTTAAATATTGATTATTTCAATTAGGAATATTAATAGCATTGTTAGCATAAAAAGTTGTAACATTTTCCAAGTAGTGACTCCCATTCATGAACTCTTAACTTTTGAAGTAATGATTTTATTGTTGAAACAAGATGTGTAGCATTTACAATATCTTGAGACTGTTCCTACAAGACTCTCCATAAAAGATTTGTTATTTTCAAAATTTATTTCATCAAGTGCAATAAGAAAATAAATTCAAATGAAGTTAATGCTAAGTATGTTGTCTTTACATCATCCCTTGAGAATAATTTGCTCCTTGTTGAGATACTAACAAATGTATCAAATTGTATAAGTAATAAAATTTAGATAAAGTATTGTCTCCACAGGAATTTTTTGAATGCTTAGGTATTTGTGAGATTAAAAGTAGACTACAAAAGTAGGTTTAAGAATGTAAATGTAAATAGTGCAAAAGGATTAAATTACAAAAAAGGAAAATAGGTTATACTTTTACCAAATATATGGTATGTGATAGGTGGTTATCACATATGAGATGAAAACACTGATGTTTAACTTCATCAAATTGTCCTCTCATGCAATTAAAACATTTGTATTTAATTAAACAATTATATCACTAACCAACAAAACTATTCTAATCTTAATTCCTTAAGCGAAAGAACCTAAATCACTTAACTTCGCCACCAATTTTTTGATTCACATAGTCAAGTGATCAATATTAATATTAGGATTTAAAAGTAACCAATCAATTTTACTCTATTCTTAGGTATAAAAGTTATTGATTGTTTCTCTTTAACTTGCAGTTAATTGAATTTCTCAATTATAATTAAACACGTGGAACCATGTAATTAAATGATCAAACAAAAAACAAACATTAAACATAGAAGAAAAATAATAATAATTATTTATTGAATAACAAAAGATTAATTACATAAATTTGGAAAATATTACATTAAGTCTTAATGAAGGATGAGTTTAGCTACTCATAGCTAAGGAAAAGGAAAAGTCACATGAAAAGATTGATGGAGAAGAATTTACAAGCATAAAAGCTGCAATCAACTTTCTCTATCCTAGACTTTATAATACAACAACTTGAAATTCATTATCTATGCTTTAGTTTCTTTTTATTCCTCTAAGCCTTCAAATTTGAGTTTTTTCCATCGGTCACAAAGACTCGCTTAAGCAAGAATAGAGACAAATATAAGCTTCCAACATAGTTTCATTTAAGCGAGCACAAAGACAATCTTCATTTCTAGCAAGATCTCACTTAAGCGAGCTTGATTGACTTTACTTAAGCAAGAACAAAGACAATCTCCTAAGTCTAGGTTTTTTCCTAATTGGTTCTTCAATACCTTTCCTTAAAAACATCAAAACAAAAGAGCTCAAGTGCTACAATAAATAAAACAAGACTTTTATTTTGAAATCTTTATTTTTCTATATTTTCAAAATTTTAATACAATCAAAGTCCAAAATTATAAGAGATATTAAATAATTACATTTAAATATTACTTATTTGGAAGTATATATGACAATTATCACTGCTTCTTCTAAAACATTATTAAGAACAATGCATGTTGTTGAATACATTCTTAATAAACTATATATTAAGTGAAAATGAGAACCCCATCAAGTATCTCCAACTCTTTGCAAGGCACCAATTTGATTATTTCCTTTTTTGTCTTTATTTCATTATTGAAAATCCTATTTTGAATTTTCATGGCCAGAGCATCTTGAAGCTCATCATGTCTCTTAGAAGAACTAACAACAATATTTATAATAAATTCCAAATTTGTAACGAATTGATGAACATGCTTAACTTCTCTAGATTATGTAACCAAAGTCAGTTGTAATCTATAAGTCATACAATGAACATAGTAAGCATAAGGATATTCCTTGAAAAAAAAAAAGATTGCAATTCATTCCATTCACCACGCATATTCCTAGCACCATCCTAATCTTGCCCTCGAATATTTTCAACATGAAAATCATGACAAAAAAGGATTGAACATACCTCTTTTTTAAGAATTGGTGTCATGGTATCCTTGACATGTATAATGTGAAAAAAGCACTCACGAATGAAACCATCTTCATCAACAAATCTCAAAATAATAGTCATTTGTTTTCTCCTTGAGTCATATAAAGTTTCATTAACAAGTATACAAAATTTGGCATTTCCAATCTCTTTCCTAACAACATTTCATACTTTACTAGCAATCATTTTTAAAATCTCCTTTTAAATTTTAGGAGATGTGTATATGGCATTTTGTGAAGCATTTTCTAACACAACATTACCAATTTTGTCATTATAAGTAGTTAAAAGCTCAATCAAATTGCCCCTATTATTTGAATCCAAGTTTTCATCATTTCCTCTAAAAGCACATGCTTGGAAAGTTGGCCAAAGAATGTTATCAATTGTAACCTTAAGTCTCAATCAACTATTTTCCATTTCTTTTGATGTTTGTTTTTCAAATAACCTTTGAATATATTGAGATTGATTAATGAGATCTTCACAAGATGTTATTATCATTTTGTGATGAATTAGGATTTTTTTCTCATGTGTCCTATTAAAGGAGAATTGACACCATCATTAACTTTCTTCCAATTGTTAAATCCATCAATTATAAATGCATTTGTATGTCCTGATTCATTCTTGGTGAAAGGATAACATGGTAAACAATAGAAAACATCATTCTTAGATGAGTACTCCAACTAACATAAATGTGTGTCAAACCAAAAAGTTTAAAATCGTCGACGATCTTTCCTTCTACTGAAAAAGAATATTTTATATTCCTTAGTTGATATGAACCAACCATAAAATAAGCATGTTGAATTTCATCTTATTGATTAAAAGGAAACTCCCATATTAATAGCATCCATTTCTTCTACTTGATTTTTTTTTATATATATTTTCAAGGTCATTCATCAAGTTTAGATCCTTAAAGTGAAACATTTGAATTTTATTTATAGAAATAGGTTGCAATGAATCAATATTATTATCTTCTTTTTTAAAGAATAAAAAAAATTGAGTTGTCATCTTCAACAATACAATTATAAAATAAAACATAATAAAAGTAATTAAAATACTAAAGACTCAAACAAATTTGTAACAACTAGTAAATAATAATAGTAAATATAAAATATTGCTTATAACTTATTAATCCAATACAAACATTGACTTGTGATTAATTTATTTAAGTTTTTTATCTTTT
Source organism: Pachyrhizus erosus (assembly GCA_026544285.1). NCBI lineage: Eukaryota > Viridiplantae > Streptophyta > Magnoliopsida > Fabales > Fabaceae > Pachyrhizus > Pachyrhizus erosus. The sequence goes on along the minus strand of JAMLFT010003893.1, from coordinate 1,494 downwards.
ATCAATTCAATAAATCATTCTATTTGTTTAAATTGCTTACGGCTAATTCCCTAACCTTAGCTTTTTAAATAAAATTATTTTTGGTTTTAAAAAAGAAAGCAAGTAAGTTACGATCACCTGTTCACCTATTCAATATTTATCTACTTTTAATGGATCCTAAATCCTGATACCATTTTAAATTAATATCTTTAAATCTTGGCACTCAATCTTATGCAAACAAAAATATAAAGCAATAAACATTGTTATGTACTTGTCTTGATGGCTGTCTTTCCACCGCATAATCATGAATGAGTAAATGGCCATATGGGTATAAATATTCACATGGTAAATTTCAAAAGGGGCAATAAATTAAATCAATATTTTTGACATTACCTTATTAAAGATTGAAACTTGACAATGACGTGCTGTGATTGCGTTTGATGGACAACAAGAAAAATGGAGAATCAAATATTTAAGCCATAAGGTGAGGACTAAGGCGCAAGCAGTAATGGGACTGATTTGAGGAGTGAGGATTGACGTGTAGAAAGGGAAATTAGAAGTTTAAAAGTTGATTTTTTTTTTTTAATTATTTGTATTCTGTAAAGTTAGAGGACCCACAATAAATAAAAAAGTAAGAATTTGTTTGTTATTAAAAAGTTAAAAATAAATGTAACAATGTCTTAATAGCAATAATAAAGACATTAATATTAATAATGATATCAATAGCGATAACTGTAATAATAACAAAACCCGTAATAATATTGACTGAAATACATGTTTTAATGGAAGAATAATATTGATGTTTATAAACATGATTAGAGGAGATGTTAGTGGTAAAAAAAATACCTTACACATCTTTTGTTGTAAATGAGATGTAACATAATAAACTTAGTTATATTTTTCCAAGTGAAAACATATATTTTAAGATAGGATAAGACACATTTTGATCAATCTGTGTCAATCGGTTGGATTATCTAATATGAAATGTAAGAAGGTATTCTTAAAATCATCATTGTGTATTTAAAATGCATTCAAAACAAATCTTTATTTCAATAGGTGTTAAAACTTACCTTTTAATTAAATTCATTTGGATTAAGTCTTTTTGAGATCAAATTCATTAAAAAAAATTATAAATAAACATAAAAGCTTATTTGCAAGTTAACATAAGTTATATAATGATTTATTAATTTGTATAATAAGATAATTACATGAAACTTTTTTTTTTATAATATATGTTTTTAAAATTTTGTATGTTTAAAATAGTTAATAATGTTAAGTTAATTAATGAAATATTTAAAAATATAATTTATCAAAAAAATTACATATAATTGTTTTATTAAATTTTTTAATTATGTGACAAGTCAATGGATTGTCAAAGTCATTATAATATTATCAATTAACGTTATTATTTAAAAATAGATATTAAAATAATTTTTTTAAATATTTAAAAAACTAAAATAATTTTTAAAAAAAATAAATAAATAAATCATATTTTATATGAATTAAAAAGTTATA
>JAMLFT010003892.1:0-20906 GCA_026544285.1 Pachyrhizus erosus | reverse complement strand
ATGGAGTGTGTATTTTATTATAATAAAAAAGAGCGATGTAATATTTGTACAATTATAACGTAAAGGATGACTTAGTAATATATATATAATGAAAGTTAACGAAATTTTAACAAAAAATTAAAACAAAAGGAAAATTATTACATATTTGAATATTTTAAAGGAGGAAAATGCATTTTTTAACATAAAAGTGAAAAATATGTAATATTTATATCCTTTCAGAAAAGGGAAGTATAATTTATTCTTTTTTTAGAAGTGTTAGAAACACACTCTTTCTTACTATTAATTAAAATTTATTAAAAACTATAAATAAATAATTAAATTCATTAAATAAGTCATGAGACCCACCAAATTATGTGTTTTTAATAAATTTCAACGAATGAAAAAGTGTGCTAAAAAAGTATGTTAAAATATAATAAATTTCCACAAGCTTACTTACCACAAACTATTTTTCTAATATTTTTCTTTTTCTCTTTTTTTCTTTTTCTTTCTATTACATTATATCACCTATTATAATTGTATTTTTCTTTCTTTTATGTCTCTCACTAAGTGTCAAATAACATTGAGTGTCCAATTCTTATTTTATTTTTATGTTGCTCACACAAAAATTATATATTGATTGATTTTTCAAAATAAATGAGATAGAATTGTGAAATTCATATAATAATTCACATAACAATACTTTTTTCCCCTGTATCTCTCCATCACAACATTATTTACATTTTATACTTTTCTCTCTTTCTCTCTCGGGTACAATTAGTTATACAATTAACATATGATAAAAAAAAAGTTAAATAAATAATATTTCTCAAAAAAATATAAATGTATCAATATTGTTCACATACAAAGTGATGTGTGCAACATTTTAATATATGAAAAAATTATTTGTTGAAAAAAATAAACTCTTTAAATAGATATTAATATCTCAAGAGATTAGTTGTTAGTTGTTAACTCACAACCAATGGTATCCAAAAATCTATTAAAGATATTATTTAATTAATATTTTTCAAAACCAGTACCATTCTTCCTATTTTTATAATTGGTAGAATCTTCGATACATAGAAATTCAGTTAATTAGATAAACATTTATAATAAATAGTACTTTAATTAAGACTATTTTTTTTGTTTGAGCAAATTATATTAATATATTTTAAATTACACATAATACTTTTATTTATTTAATGTTTACAACAAATTTTCTCATAAAACATATTTGTGTAATATATAAGAGGATGTAAGTGTAATATTTTGAAACATTAACAGGTTTGTATAAAAATAGCAAAAAACATAATGTTATGAATAATTTAATAAAAGTTCAGGGTATAAATGTAATTTATTTATTTTTTAATGTTTTTACTTAAAAATATTTTAATAGTAATTCATAATAATTTTGTGAGTTTTAAAAAATAATATATTTTTTTTTAAATTGAACATTGTTTAAATTAAAAATGATAAAATTTGAAAAAAAAATTGTATATCAATTACTTTTATTTGAAGTTTAAAATAAGGAACACTTAATATATGCTTGATTAAAAATTTAAAAGTCCTTTTAATCTATTATGATGTTTTCGATCATATCAATTGGTAAATTATGCTATATATGTTTTATTCATTAAACATGAATATATGTTAACTAATTAAAAAAATTTCTCATTGGATTTTTATTAATAATATTTAATTTTGTGATAAAAATTATATTTGAGAAACATGTTTTACATATAAGGTTAGGATCTCCCCTTTTTAAGATCACAAAAATATTGAAAAACGATTGCTAATTGTGTAGCTTATCTTCTATAAATGTGCAACTTTGGTTAATTTATTTCTTTTTATATGTAATTACCGTTCTTTCTTTCTTTCTCTCTCTATTTTTTTTTCTCCAAAAACAAGCTCATGAATACATCATGAAATGGAATCAAAGTCATAATGACTAGCATAGAATCTTGATGCTCTAACAAGGGATTGGACAATGAGATTAGCTTGCCTTCGGATAAACTTAACCATATAGTTTTGTGAAGTAAAAAAAGTTTGTTTACATTTTATTAGAATACTACTAAACTTAATTTGATGCTTGAAACTATGATTCATATCTTCAACAATTTGTTTACAATCCAACTCAACAATTCCTCCTTGGAGACTTGGTGTATTTATCCATTTCACTATAGCAAGGAGACTCATACCTTCTGCTTCACATAGAGAAAGAAGTCCATAGTGTCATTCAGTTGTAGCTTCGACAAAAGATCCATTGTTGTTTTTGATATACATCCCAAATTCATAACAACCAAAATTTTGGAAGATAATTGCGTCAACTAAGGAATAAAATAAGCAAGAAAACTTCTATAACATGACCAAATTTTGTTAGTCAATTTTGAGAGACAAAATTAGTAATTGAAGGAATAATTAGAATTTAATTGAAATACAAATTAGGAATAATGTAAAGATATATATGAAATTGAAATCCTAAGACTTTTAATCTATTAAGCCTTTGAACTTTTTACTCACTTGTCTTTTTTTTTTTTTCTATAAATTATGATTGCTACAATTCAATTTTTTTCAAATTGTGATATCTTAGTATACATTAATTGAATGAGGAATGCTAGTGATATTCTTTGTAACACTATAACACACTCTTTGTAATTGATTAAAATTTATTAAAAATCACCAATTTTAATGGATTATACATTTAAATCAAAAGAAAAAAATTATTAAATAAGAGGATTGACATACCAAAATTGATTATTTTTTATAATATTATCCAATAATAAAAAATATTAAAAAAATATTATCACAATAAGTGTCACTAGTATTCCTAATAATTATATTCAACTTTTGAAGTCAATGTGAAGGTAAAAGAAGAAAATTCAGTGACAATTCAATTTTGTTACCAATGTTTTAATTTAGAGTTGTGTTTTTCCTTTCCCTTTTCTTGTTTTGGGTGAATCAATATTGACAATATATAAAAATGTCATTAGTTTAGTGAGTTAAGTTAACAATCAATTGATTAAAATTTTAATTTCACTCTTTTTTCTTCTTTTGACATTTAGTATTTATGTCTCATTTTATAACATGATTGATGCTTGATGACTGTTAACTTGACCAATGATAATTATGGATTCAAGCTAAGTAACGAAGAGAGTTTAGTATCTAAATTAACAATTCATTTTTTATAAATGAAATTTAGTTATTACCCACAACACTACAACAAAAAAAAAGAGATACATATTACTTAAGTAACAAACTTCTAAAAGTGTGTATAAATACTTCTCTATTTTTGAATTGAGAAAATTTGTTCAAAATAAAAAATATTCTCTATTCATAAGTAAAAAGTACAAGATTAAACTTAAATTATGATAGAAGATTTTTTATTAAAGTTGTGCGCTAATGGTTAATTTGCTTAGTATGAAAGATTGATTAATGAAAATAAAAAGTGATAAAATAAAAAAGAAAGATAAAAATTAGGGTTATTTGTTTGAGATGAAAAAGAGTAAAAAAAAATTAAATTAAATTTTTAACTTATTACATTCATGTAATTTTTATAAACTATTATATTATTAAATAACTTTCAATTGGATAATATTATTTCAAAACCTAACATTAAATTGAAAGTTTCTTTTTCATAGATCATATAGACAAAATTTTATATTAATTTAAAATTATTTGATATCTTATTCATATGGATTATAATTGATGTAATATATTTTTGTCAAAATATACTAAAATATGAATAATTTGATTACCTACTTATTGTTATTCAATTTTTACAAAATTTGACACAAAAAATTAAGATAATAAAAAGTTATAATTTAATAGTTGAATTGATAAAATTCATATTTTATATAAATTTATTGATAGTATAATAGTTGGTAAAAATTACACTCATATAATTATATCCCTCTCCAACACATAATAATAAATAATAAAAATAATATATATAATAATAAAAATAACAATGGATAAATTAAATTATGTCTTTTCTTACTTATCAAATCATTTTAATTTAAATATTTTTATTTTTTATTTCACTTTAACTAAACAATCCAATTTTCTATCTTTTTCTACTCTATTTTATTTCTTTTAATTCCTTTTTTTTCTCATATTTTTTTTATAACCAAACAAAAATTATGACTGTATGATTTACCTTTAAATCATGTTTAACATAAAAATTTCATCTTCCATAAAATTTTTTTAATGTGTTTTGAAAAATGCATTTTAAGTAAATCCAACAACCGTTTTATTTTAATTATTGTCATAAATTTTTTTAAACAAACTAAAAAAATTTATTTAATAAATAAAATAGAATAACAATTTTACTAAATTAATCTCAATCTTAATTAATTTTATTAAATACAATGCAAAATAATAATAATATAAAAACATTAAAAATAAAATAAAAAAATAATTAATATTACATTAAAAAATTCAAATAACAATTATTTTAAGACAAATATTTTATTTACACGATAATTAAAATAAGATAAAAAGAGTAATATTAATACTACTTCCTCCATCTAAAAATGATTGTTGTTTAAATTTATTTAAAATATCTTAAAATAACTTATGTTTTTACTTTTTAACAAAATATTTTTTGTTTTAGTTTTGTCATTTAATAAATATCATTGTATTGAAAAATTTAATATATTTATTAAAATTAAGAAATAAATTAAAAATATTTTAATAAATTATTTTATAATAATATTATTTGTTAAAATATTTATTTTTTTAATCTGTATAAAAAAAATTAAAATTGTAATTATTTTAAAAGGAAGGAAGTACTGTCTAAGGTGAAATAAACCAAGCTTTGACTGCAAACAACGGACGGAATTCATCTTCCAAGGAAAGTAAGGTTGCCTACATAGTACTGACTCATTTAATATGCCAACCAGTGCAACAATTTCGAGGTTCAAAGGGTTCTTAGTTTTTGCATCTTGTAAGTTCAAAGCACCACTTTTGACGTCCCATTCCTTCCCCTCTTTTTTCTCCCCTCCCGAATTCATTGAGTTCTCCAATCTTTAGATAGTATTTATATTACCCTAATTAAACAAATAACATAATTTTTTTTTGTGATAAAACAAATAACATAGATTAACTTAATAAAATATTTTAAATTATAACAACTAAATTTTAACTAAAATGGCTGCATTTTTATTTTTCTAGTTTAAATTAAATTTCGATCGTAACAAAAAAGTAGATGACATCACAACAATAATTAGTACAAGATCTAATTACATCTAGTACTTTGTTTTTTCAAAAACAAAAAGACACTCGAGTCAGAGATTAGAACATTAATAAAATAAAAAAAAATACTCTAATCCAAATAAATACAAAGTCCCTAATTCTTAAGAGGTGCATAGAAGTTCCAACTATGTTTGGGCAAGGCCTCGTAATAATGCGATTAGAAGATTATACAAATACTAATTAAACTCAGTACATGTACACTTGGAGTAATTAATGTGGACGTTAGGATAAAAAAGTTGTGAAAAGGATTTTATATTAAAAAATGGGATGAAAACTGAAACCTAAGACTCCATTGGTATTAGAAAATGAAAATAAAAGAAGAAAATGGTTTTATAGTCATACACCTAATATGATACAGGCTAGCAAACAATACACGTGATGCATGGGATGGGGACCTAAGAAAACCCCACGGGTTGATAACATCACGCGGAGGTGGCATAGTAATGACAGGACAGGTAGGTGCATATGCATGATGTGTGCATGGCCATGTTCTCATGCCCCCACCATTTTTCTACCATTGCCCTACGGGTCACGGGTCGGGCCACCCTAAAAAATGACACAAAAAACTTTCCACTTCACTTGTTTTAAATTCTTTTTTTAATCTCAGCTATCAAATAACAAGCAAGGAAGGAACATGTGGCTTTGTACCCATGTGGCTTTGGTGCTGAAGCAAAATCCAAAACACGGGCAGTACTTTCTAGCTGTAGAGAATCCATTCCATCGACATTTAACAAAATCTTTACAAATTTCTCTTTTTCTAACCTCAATTAAGTTAAGCACGCATAAACCACCACCTAATTAGTTCATCTCAATTTCGTAATTTCCTGCTCTGTTCATCTTTTTATTGACACCCTGTTTTCCCCCTGTTTCAAGGTTTAGTATCTTTCGTGATGTGCGGGTGAAAGATACCTTTTTTCCGGCATAAATCTATACCCCATCTAATCTAAATGTTTGAACAAATAAAATCTTATTTAAAACAAAAAAGAAATCTTAGACAAATTATAACAGTTGACTGAAATTTTTTATGTATTTAAAAATTTTGTGGCAAATTACTAGTAAAAAATTCATGCAAAGGAGGAAGAGACGCTAAAATGTCAAAACTGCATTAACTACGTTCGACTAGATGATTTTGTTTTCACTTTCACTCTCATAATCACTCTGATGGCATTTTACTTACTAACCTTGCGTTACTCTCAACCAAGTACCACCAACATAATAGCCCCAAAAAATTGAAAAAAAAAAGAAAGGGACCACCAACATAATACTAACAAACAAAAAGAAAAGCAACTTGTCTCCATCAACCTTACCAGCATACCATCCCAATCCGATTGTTGATTCATCCTTCCTTGCTTCCTCTCTCCTTTTCACCACTTAACCGCTTCTGAAATTGCCTTTAAAAGTATTCGCTTTTGGTTTTAGTTTTACCGCCCCAATTTTAATACTCTTTCTTTCTCTCTCACACACACATTCGGATCCTTTTAACACCGCCCCATTATTGCTTGCTCGTTAATTACGGCAATGACTCGGCTATTTCGATCCAAATCTTGCGGACTGGTCGAGTTCAACGCTGCTCCGCAGAGTCCACTTTTCCATGATGTGAAAAATGAGGACGAAGATAATGAAGATGAAGATGAAGATGAAGAAGAAGATGAAGAAGAATTGGACAGTGATTATGATGATGGTGATGATGATGATGATGAGGATGAAGATGTTTCGAGCAACCCGGTATCGACGCCGTTCATCAATCCAGGGTCAAAAGTGGATAGCAAAGGTTGGCGTGGGCATGGTTGCCAATCGAACCAGTTTGCTATATTGGATATTTTGGTGACTGCGTTGAAGAAGTCGCTGGTGACTTGCAGTGTGGAGAGAGAGGATGTTTCTTCGTTGGATATTAGCTGGCCAACGGAGGTGCGCCATGTTTCCCATGTTACCTTTGATAGATTCAATGGCTTTCTCGGTTTGCCCTCTGAGCTCGAGCCAGAGGTTCCCAAGAAGGTCCCCAGTGCAAGGTGAACTTTCAACTCTCTTCTTTTTTGGTCCTTTCTTATTCTTAACCAATCTTTTTTATCTATTAATTAAACAGTAACAGAAAATGAAATTGGGTAATTGAAGTAACGCTGAAGATTCAATTTTTGTTGAGATTTTTTCAGTTCAGATCAGAGGTGTTGATTCGTAATTTGCTTAGGATTAGATGCATTTGTTTTTTCAGTGCATAAATGAGTTTCTTAATTTTTAATAAACTTCTTTATGAACGCTTATAAAAAGATAAAATAAGAAAGTAAAATAAATTAAACTTCACTTATAAATTTAAATCAACTTATATAACTCATTTTTTTTACAGAAAATAGACTAGAGAAATTATACAAAAGTTATACAGAAGTTTAAACCAGACAGCCTAATGGCCTCAATTAGGGCTGCATCTTTGTGTGCTAGTTGATGCAGTAATATTAGTAGTTTTGCATCCACCGGGGTGTTCTGATATGGAGAAGATATTGGGTTTCATATTGAAATTGCAAATTCTCGGAAACTTTAGTTTCTTAAGTTGAGATGCCCTGGAAATTGTGCGAGCCTTCTCAGCATGAAAGATTTTGGCTTTGTCCCTTGTTTGACGTCTGTCCAAAGTTTTATAATTGAATGCATTTTCAATTGACATAAGTTGCATGATAACTCTGAATCCACCACTGTTTTCTTCGGTGTTGATAGCCATCATAGGTTTCAACTTCCAGTGTTGGTTAGGCTGAATGCGAGAAAAATGGTTACATTTATGTCGGATAAAATGGAAGGTTTGATCACTTACAGTTGGGTCTGGATTTGTTGTTACAAACTCAATACAACTTAGAAAGGTTCTTTGATTGATCCTGTGATTGGTGATTGTAATGTGTTTATTGGCTCTTCCCTGCTCAGTGAGGAGGGAATTCAAATATTGTGAAAGGCAAGAGAAATAAAACAATTAACTATGCTAGGAGTTGATTGGTTTACCTTTAACTTTCATATATGTACTTTCCTCTTCCTCTTTTTTCTTTTTAAATCCATCTTTGACTGAGTTCATATGATCATGCAGTGCAAAGATATTTGGAGTTTCTGCAAAGTCAATGCAATGCTCTTATGATGAAAGGGGGAACAGTGTCCCAACCATTCTGCTGATGATGCAAAAGCGATTGTATTCAGAGGGAGGCCTTAAAGTACGTTGTGTTTGTGTAAAATAAGATTTGACAAGCATTTAATTGGTTTTACTTTTAATGGCTCTTTAGCCACACCACAGGATACCGGTACGCTGGTTGAATTATCAAACCATTATTGGTTGTTTGGTGGTGCTATAAATGTTTAACAATTCATTAAATAAATGGATCATTAACAAAATTTGTTGAACAACCTAACTCGAGTATCGGATAAATCCCCTTTACTTCCACATAAATTTTGAGGCCTAATTTCATGCTTTTGCTATGCTGAAGGCGGAAGGCATATTCCGAATTAATGCTGATAACAGCCAAGAAGAATTTGTGCGTGATCAGCTAAACAGAGGTCTGGTACCACTTGGAATCGACGTTCATTGTTTATCTGGTTTAATAAAGGTATATACTATATTCTTAATTTAATTTTTCTATTATGCTTGACTTAATATACAATAGGGTTACATGAAATCTACTTTTGTTTTCGCTTAACAGTTATTATGCTTCAATTAGTACGGGATTTCTTATTACAGCTGTTTTTGTGTTTAACTTGTATAATATTTGGAAAGGAAGCTAAGCCATAGGTTTGGTTTCTGTGTGTGATTTGAAAAATTGATTAGTGTTCATACCACATTTTATCAATTATTTTTTATTATTGTTATTTTAATTTATGTTTTACAGGCTTGGTTTAGAGAGCTTCCATCGGGGGTACTTGATTCTCTCACCCCGGAACAGGTGATGCATTGCAACACAGAAGAGGATTGCACGAATCTTATGAAGTTGCTTCCTTCAACAGAAGCTGCACTGCTTGACTGGGCAATCAATTTAATGGCAGACGTTGTTGAGCACGAACAGATCAACAAAATGAATGCTCGCAATATTGCCATGGTTTTTGCGCCTAACATGACACAGGTTAGCTAACATTATAAGCAAAGACGTATGGTTCTGTTCTTTCATGTTGGTTGTTTTCAAACACAGTTAACTTAGGCTCATTCATTCTTTAGTTGAGCAACCTAATTCCATATTTTCAATATATTCATCGGTTTGTTATGCTTGAATCATCTTTCGAGTTGCACCTTACACCTTACGTAGACTCAAAGAGAAAATCAATATAATTAGCAAATGCAATATGCAGTTTTTAGTATGCACATGTTATTAATGCTTGTTTCATTGTGCTATTCAGATGGCGGACCCTTTGACTGCATTGATTCATGCAGTGCAAGTGATGAACTTCCTTAAGACATTGATTCTGAAGATCCTCCGAGAAAGAGATGAATCAATTGCCAAGGCGAGACAGCTTTCATCGCTCTTAGATTCTCCCTCATGCAAAGGTGATTCCCATCCTTTGGAAGTTAATAACAGGGAGGAGGAATCTTGTGAGCAAACTGAAGATACTTGTTCCACAAAGCCAGCTGTGAAAAGCAAGTTCTCGAGGACTTCTACCTTGGGAAGAATAGAATGGTGTATTGAAGAGAAACTTTGGAGATCCGAGGAAAAGGGAAACGGAGCCGGGGAATTTGAATCTGTTTCAGGTGGTAGCTCACCTTCTAGATATGATAATGGTCCATTAGAGAATAGGTATAGAGGTATATATGACAGTGAACATTGGGTGAGATTGAGAAAAGGAGTGCGCAGGCTATGCAGACACCCTGTATTTCAATTGAGCAAGCCCACTAAGAAGCGTGCAAGTCTTGGTATTGTAAATACTAGGGAAGGAGGTGGAGAGGCTTGGACCTAAAATAACTACTGCTTGCATGCTTTGGTTTTATGGCTTGTATGATTGACATGTATAGATGTTTGCTTGAGATTGTATGAAGCATAGCTTTAGTTGTAATTGCTGCTTGGTCTCTTAGTAGAAAATACAAGTTCGTTGAGATGTTCAAGGAGTTTGCAAAGTTTCTTACCAATGATTGCTCCTATAAAGAATTCTGTTGGATCAAGTTCTTAGTATTTTATCACTATATCACAAACAGAAACACTTATTAGCGGGAGTACAACTTTATTTTCTTTTTGTCATTCTCTATGACCCTACATTTTCCGGGCTTGATCGTCTCTTTTCACTCCAATTAAACAGTATGACTTTAAGAGTTTTTACACATTCATAGCGTGTTATATAGACTTGAAAGGCTTCACAAAACACGTGTTAATATTAGGTTGTAAGCCACATTTGCTGAGTTCCAATAAGCACACAAAGTACAAAGGGTAGTTAACAGTCTTGCGTGAAACTAAGGAATGAAATAACATTCTCCCATATTTTGATTTCTTGTCCATTTAATTGGATTTTATTTTTTTTTTCTTCTTTGAAACGGCTAAAGAATAAATGTTATTAATTATTGTGACCTACATATGAACAATACTAGTATCTCCCAACCACATTCTGTTAATATTTACAAGAACATATCCCCCATGAGCCCCCCCTCTGTCACCAGCTAGTCCCATTATCCAACAATAATCCTAACTCTTCTGCTCTATAATAATTACCATTGTCAACTAGATGGACCCTTTGTACTACATGGACCACACTGTGACCCATTAAAACACAAACCCTAAACACATTATTCCCAAAATCTACTCTCTTTTCCATTCCACCTGCTAGCCTATGCCTTCCATCAATTTTAACTTAAGTTGATAAATCCAGAGGATTGGAAACTGAAAATCTGAAATTGATCATAATAACGCTTTGGCTTCAAATTGTTAAGTTACATGGCAAGTGAAAAATTAATATCCTGAACAGAATGCTGACATTCCTGGTTGCAATTTTTGAATAATTTTGATGCCCGTATCAGACACATTTGCCCGATTAATATTTTTAAACTCTCAATTATTTATAGTTTTTAATTTTAATCTATCGATTAATATTTGATCTGTTTTAACTCCTCAACAATGTTTTTGTTTTAATTTTATCCTTATCATCGAGTGTTTTAGTTAAGTAAAAATATGACAGTTATTTTTAAGCTAAAATATATTTAGTCTCTTAATTTTTCATGATTTTAGTCTTTCAATTAATGTTTGACCTATATTAATCTCTTAACTATTTTTTCATTTAATTTTTGATTTTTATTGTTTCTTCATGAAATAATGACAGTAATGTGATAATTATTTTTAATTATTTAAAAATATTTTATAATTTTTTTAACAATAAAAAAATGTCAAAGATTTCTTGAATAAAAAGTAATTTTTAATTGTTTAAAATAACTAGAGTCTAATAATATATGTTGGTGAATATGAGGATGAGAAAAATGTATATCGGTATCACTTCAATTATCCCTGTAGAGAAAACTATTAAAAGACTAGAGAAGAAGCCATAAATTATTTTAAATCATAAAAAAGTGTTTAATATTTTTTATTCAATTTTTTTATGATTTTTATCTGTTAAAAAAAATTATCATAAAATATTTTAAAATAATTAAAAAAATTGTTAATGGTGACACTTGATGGAAGTGATAAAAAATCAAATAAAAAATTTTGAAATACTGAGATCAATTAAATATTAATTAAAAATTAAAATAAAAATTATAAAAAATTTAATGAACTAAAAAATATTATTTTAAAATAATTCTCACATTATTATTTAATGAAAAAAAAAACAAAAAAATAATTAAATGATAAAGATCAATCAAATATTAATTAACAGAATGAGAATAAAAATATAAAAATAAAGAAACTAAAAATATACTCTATCTTTCTTATTTATGTCAACACAAGGAAAGCCAAATTGTCAAAAACCAGCATGCAATTAAGGCCCCGACCCTAACAAATTTTTTTTATATCTTTCCCGTATCATTTCATTGTGTTGTGGCACCAGCACTTTCAATTGAAACAAAACTGGCTGTATGCCAAGACCTTATGAACAAAATTTTCTATACTGATCTACATAAAATATGAGAAGCTCTTTGTTCTTTGCTCTATGTTTTTCACACCAGCTGAGTTGCCCTGGCCATCTCCACCCACAGAGGCACCTTGTATGCTTCCGTCAAGTTCACCGTTTGGACCTGCAGTTAAAGGTGGGCCACCACTGCTGACACCTCCAAGAGCAGCCTCACTATGCATCGGATACATGCCATTATTTATCCATTCAGGGCTCAGTTCCATTTGTTCTTGGATGGCCTGCTGGTGTAATTGCTGCGGATTACGAAATTGCAATGGCATATTTTGGGGGGGAATTCCTTGATGCTGAGCTATAGCTACACCCTGAGGACGCTGCGCATGGTACTCTGCTTGCGTCCCAAGGGATGGAATCATCTGCAAATGAAGCAATCAAGCCAATGTTAGGGGCAGGTAATAGACTGCAAGGGACCACAGATGTTCAATTTGTACCTGTTGAGGCATGGCTTGTGTTTGTGGATGCTGCCAATCAGCAATTGCAGCTAAATACATCAAATTCTGTTGAAGCCGCTTTTGGTACCTAAAGACATCAAAACATCCCACAACCATAACCATTACATAAAACCTGTGAAAGGTTAGAATGTGATAACCACCGGCCTTGCAGACAGATTTTAAGACAGACTTGGTAGAAGATAAAGAAACATAGTCAAATGCTATTTTATGCAAAATAATTCCCAACATCAGAACAAACAATCGTTTCATATATATCGCTAAACTGCTTAACAAGATTAAAATGTCAACCAAAAGAAACTTGAATTAACTCAGAAAAAAATATTAAAATCTAACAAACAAACAGTAAAGTAAAAATTATAGGATGAATAGTGTCTGTCAGCCAGTAATACTTCGATTGCCAACAACTAAAGCTACTCGCTTTTAAATACTACAAATATGACTCGTCGGTGATCATCAAAAGTATGAAAAATAACTATACCCGAACTTACAAAATATCTTTTTTATTTACACTAAGCCATCAACTCTACATATGAAAAAAATGATAGAACGCTGAATCAAAATTCACAATTCACATCAGATTATGTTTGTAGAGTATGTGACTTGTACAGATATGCAAACTGTCAGGGATTGGGGGAGAATGACATAATCAGCCTACTACTCACGTACCACCAGCACAAACAAAATATGCAGATACATCTAAGAGGTAACTTACTCGGCACATTTATCAAGTTTCCTGAGATTTTTATTTTCCATTATTACTAGAATCAGCTTCTCGTTCTCGTCAAGATACTGCATCATGCGCCATTACAGGCCAATCAAATTACGTTTCATATACGTAGTTTGAAGACACAACTAGCGGCGTGATTAAAACATTAAAAAATATACCCATTGAACCTCCTCGGTGGTTATTTTTCTGGGCGCCTGCAAATACGGTGGCTGTTGCATCTTATTTGGCCTGTTATGTTCACTGTAATGAATAAAGAGCACAAACCCTTACTCCTCCAAAACACGACAACCAACAATGTACGGTTAACAATCCCCAAACCCAAATACAAACATTTTACACAAACCCCTTCAGGGAAAAGACAAGAACTTCGACAGAAAGAGGACCTGGGTCTGCGAGTAGGTGAGGTGAGTCAAGAAATGGGATTCTCTTGTCAAGATCTTTCAGATGTTATGTTTGTTATTAGTTGACTTAGGATTTTATGGCTTAGGAAGTTAGTTAGTTTAGCATAGTTTCTAGTATTTGTCTATAACAGAATGTAACTGATTTAGTTGAAAATTACAAAAGCTGTTAAAGCTCTATAAAACTTATAATTGGTTTTGATTGAAAGCTAATGAGAAGCTGCTATTTTTCACAAAAAACTCTCTTCTACCTTTGTTCATTTTTCTATTATCTATTCTTCTGATTTTCCATAGCCATCGTTGGCTTTGCAGAGATCTGTTTTCATAACAGTGTTTGACTCTGGAATTCAAGGCAAAGTAAAAACATAAACATAAATACAAGGAATATTTTAAGGTACTTAGATTCTTTGAAGTTATGATTCAAAATTTTATCAAACACATTCATACACTATTTTTTGTCATTTCTTATGACAAAAAAATTGACATTTCAGCATTAATTTGCTCTTCAATTTGTGTTCCCACATTCATAGACAACATGATACTGCAGTTGAATCTCAAGGCATGGATATGAAGTTTCATTCTCAAGCTATGCCTGTGCAGTGAGCTAGACACTACAATTCAAGCCACTGCTGCATCAGTGTGTGTATTAGATCAAAAGCATTTCCATAATTATATGAAAGTAACCACATCTCAATACAGTCAATAAAAGCTTCCTATATTCAAAGCATGAATTTAGTCAAAACTCAGCCACAAACACGATGGCAGGACATCAAACATAGGAGGTGAATAATTGCATTGTTATCAACGTTAATTACATAGATTGCATTGTTATCTACAATGTCTTGATATTTTAATATATGTCATGACTGGATAGATAGTCCTCCAAATACTTTCAACTTAAAAAAGCAGAGTCTTAAAAATCATATCCATAAAAAGGTGATGCATGGTAAATTTCATTTTGGTGAAGTAAATTACTACTATCATTAACAAAGAACTTTCCTGGATTTGGGTATGCATCAAAAGTTTGAACAAAATAGAGTATGCATTAAATTTGCCTGATTTCAACAGTAAATTGAATTTGTCAAATACGAGCCCCTAATGTATTAAAAATAACGAACATTTGATCGTGTTAAAGGAGATGATATTTGGGACCTCAATACAAAGAGAGAGCGATGCTTGCGTGCAATTGTCAATGGGATAAATGCACCTCTAGCATAGACGTGCCAGGTTACATTATAGATAGAAGAAAGTAACGAATTACATAAAGTTTAGCAAATCAAAATTACCTTGAAAGGCATTTATGCACCAAAGGGCCCTCTCTCTCACCCCAACATACCCAGAAACAAAACAGCACAGACAGGAACTAGTGAAGGACGGAGAAGGAGGACCAGGACCAGGCAACGTGGAATTAGCTCTTTGAAGCTAAAATAAAAATCAGAAAACTTTTTATTAGTTATCAAAATTAGGAGAAAGTGTTTTCAAACTAAATAAAAAATCAACTAGGCATAAAAAAAAATTCAGCTTATATTATTCGAACACGTTTAATTTTTAAATTTATATTTTAAAATTAAAAACGAAAAAATTACAATCACTGAATGAACTCTATTTGACAAGAAAAAAAAAGTAAAACAAAAAACAAAAAATTATAATTTCATGTTAAAATATGTGACATGATTCATATTGGTAAATTTATATTTCATTGAAAGTAATAAATATTTATTATAAAAATTTATATAATTTAATTATGATTTATTTATCATTTTAAATTTTATTTATTTATTTTGAGTGTAATTTTAACTATAAATTTATTTTTAATTTAAAATATCAATGTCAATATATTGCATACATAATCATATGATTATGCCAAGTTTTATAGTGGGCTACAAGATATGCTTGCATGTACACACATATTTATCTTTATTTTTATTATAATAAAAATAAAAAATTTAATAAAATTTTTTATACAATTAAACAAAAGAAATTTAATAAATTTTTTTATCAATTTTTTAATTTATAAAATTATATAAATACAATAATTAAAGTAATTTTAATGCATATATCTTCTAATTTAAAATAATTAAATTAATCATTATCAACACATATACATGTTTTAATTAAGATAATTATGATTGTTTTAAATTAAAATAATTTTGAATTAACTAAAATAATTAAAATAATTAAAATACACTGATATGTATTTAAATTTGAATTTTAATATTTATTTATGATATTATTAATTTAAATTTTATGTGTATTATTAAAATTTAAACTTATATTATTATTATCATCATCAATTTGATGAATTATTAAACATTAAGTTAAATCAATAAAAAATATTGATTTGATTTCAAGTGAATTATTAAATTAACGTGATTTATGTTTATATATTTTTATTATAAAAATAATTTTTTATATAATGATAAAAATAAAGATAGAATCTAAATTCTTGTGTTTTTTATTTGAACTTTCACTTCTAAATCAATGTTAAAGGACTATTATAAAAAAAAATTAAATTAGTATAATTTTTTTACGTAATGAAAAAGTAAAAAGTTGTTTTAATTGTAAAATAAAAATGTGAAAAAATAAGTTAATTGATATTTGGACAGGAATTAGAAATTTGAAAAAGAAAAACGGTGGTTTGGATCCGGAGCGACCCGCATATGACCCATGGAATGGAAATAAAGTTGTTGGGCGGGGGCGCATCTGCGAACAGAGGCAGAGACGGAGAGGGGAGAGAGGAAGAGACATCCTGGCTTCTGATATTTGGAAACGGTTGTTCCCTGCAAGAAGAAGCAGGTCGGTGTGGGTCCCTCTTCGAATGGGAAGCAACATAAACCTCTTTAAGCTCTGTTCTGGCCTCAGAGTACTTGGCTACTTTATGATCCTCTTGTTCGCTGCTATCGTTGCCCTCACTTACTACGCTGTCGTTTTAATCACATGGGGTCCTCTCCTCTTTCGCTCCCACTCCCCTCTCTCTCTCCGCCTCTCCTCCTTCTTCATTCTCCTCCTCTTCCATATTCTCCTCATACTGTTAACTTGGTCCTACCTTATGGTCGTGCTCAATGATCCCGGCTCCGTTCCTCATAATTTCATACAAGACCCAACCACACCCACACCCACACCCTATTGTTCTCGATGCCAGAATTCCAAGCCTCCCCGTTCCCACCACTGCTCTATTTGCCAAAGGTGTGTTCTCAAGATGGATCATCATTGCATTTGGGTCGTCAATTGTGTTGGGGCACTTAACTACAAATATTTTCTCCTCTTCTTGGTAATTCCATTTCTCTTCTTCCCATTACCTAATTCCTATTTCCTACTTCTGTTCTACAATTCCGCCTTTACTCATTTCTCCCCTTCTCCATTCATAGCTCTATACTTTCCTCGAGACAACACTCGATTGCTTAGCCTTGGTTCCTAGTTTTATCAGATTCTTTGCTGGATCCAAGAATCATTCGTTGTCTCCCGGGTGCTTCGCCGTCATCTTTTTGGCTTCTAGTAAGTACATCTATTCTTCTTGCTTTTATAAAATTAAGTTATCTATCATTCATGACTACATTTTATTCCTTTCTCATTACTCTTAATGCTTCTTACAGATTGTGTGTCTTGATGCAGTTCTTAATTTAGCCTTTACGCTCAGTCTTCTCTGTTTCGTTGTTATGCACATATCTCTTCTGTTAAGCAACACAACTTCAGTAGAGGTAATCAATCCATTGTTATTTTCTGTTTACCCTATCCTATCTGAACATGCGATTATTATGGTAATGCTATTGTCAGACATACATCGGATTATTGTTACCTTGTGTCTGAGGCCCAGCATATTCCTGCTTTCTCGACAATGGAATTACGCTACTATGCTATTTTTGAGCTATTACTAGAACGGCAACCAGTTTATTTGCATGGTAGAAGCCTAAAATCCGCTCCGAATGAAATCTTATTTTTGAGAAAAATTACAAAAACATCTTTGAGTGGAAAAAGGCTCATCACAGCTTGATATGTGGCAGTGCTCTGGAAAGTTTTATTTTATTTACAGACAACAGAATCCTGAGATTCATTAGGTCATCATTTATTCTGATAAGATGGTTATGTATTGGGGGGATATTTATGTTTCAATGAGTTATTCATTCAGCTATCTATTATTCCTTATTGTCTCGTTGACCTTAAACTAGATGAAAACCTGGTTGTTGTGCCTTCTTTTATCTAAAAGATTGTTTGGAAAAATGATGTTTTAGGTTCATGAAAAGAAAAAAGGAGTTAGATGGAGGTACGACCTGGGCTGGAAGAGGAATTTTGAGCAGGTAATATCTAATATCAAGTGGCAAAAGATTGCAAAATGATAGTTAAACAGCAAAACAAATATGTTTTTAGGCTCAGAAATTTAGGAAGTTAGTTAATAATTAAGAGAGAGAGGAAGAGAGTGTGTGGGGGAGAACGAACAAATATAAAATGTTTTCGTTACACCGTTTAGTCCTCCTCTCCCCTCTCCCCTAACAAAAAACAATTTTATGCCCCCATGGCGTAAGAAAATTCTTCCTCTAGGAGGGTTCAGGGTTCTCTAACCATTTGTTTTAACAGATAAAAAATAGATAAGTGGAGTCAAAATGGATAGTGAAAGATCCTTCCTGGAGTAGTAGGAAAATTCTTACTGCAGGATGGTGTAAGGACTTTTCATAACATAACCTGCCACCTGCCTCCCCCCAAAGTGACCAACGCCTAGTTTTAATGATGTCGTGTTATAATGAAATTTAACATAAAATATAGTTTTCTGCTGAAGAATTGCTTGTCTCATGATCTTTAATTAAACTAACAGATTATAATTTCTCTTGATGGCCAAAATATAATCTGAAATGATGTGATGGTTTCATTGTAATTTAATATGAAATGAAGTCTTATACTGAGGTATAAACCATTTATTAGTTTTTATCAAAATAATGAAAAAAGCTTAATTACATTTTTTATCCTTTTATTTCATCCCTCATTATTTTAATTGTATAATTTTGGTTTATTTGTTAACTTAACATCCAATATTTAATGGACATGCTGAAGTGGCAATGCAGCTCAATGCCATTCAGTATGGATGTGCTCGCATGACAGTACATTAGAATATTTTGTATTTCGATTAAATAATGGATATTAAGTTAAGAAATAAAACAAAATTGCACAATTCTAAACATGGGAGAATCAAATTTGTAAAAAAAAATTATGGAATGAAATTCATGAAATTGTGAAAGTAAGAGAACCAGAATTACAATTATGCCTAAAAAGAATCCTGTAATAATAGTGGCATGATCTCTTATTGAACTAATAACTTGTGAATAGCATATTCACTCGTCTGATTTTTCTTTTATATCTATTTTACCTCTTACTTTTCAAGGTTTTTGGCACTAAGAAGGCCCTATGGTTGTTCCCGTTGTTTTCAAAAGAGGATTTAGAAAACATACCTGCACTTAGGGGCATTGAGTTCCCGACACGTTCAGATGTTGATGTATGAAGCCTGGGTAGCTTATAGGTTTGAACATTTTTTTTCTCAGTAAATTATCCTATTTTATGCTTACTTGATGACAGTGCAGCGTAGCGCATGAAAATATTAGTCTGTGCTTGATAGATTTCGGATGTTTGAAATTAAAGAATTGTCCAGTAGATGTATATATGTAATCTTCGATTCAGTTTTATTGATTATTCGTATAATCAATTTAAGAACTGTCATCTGAAGGGGACAAAATGTTGATTTGCTTTCCAAGGACAAAGTCCATTTCAAGTGTTTGACCTGTTGATTATTGCACTGTTCTGGTGAAATGCTGTTGTGGTGGGTTTGTGGAATTGATTGATTGAAGCGGAACTTTCACTTTTATCTGTTAATGCATTATTAATCTGATTTCTTTGTTAAACTCGTTCGAAAAATATTTCCAGTCAAGCAACAAGATACACAAAATGGAAAAGAACATTTTTTTTCTGTCGAAAGGAAAACTCTTGTTTTTCATTTGAAGAAAATAAGATACTTATTGAAAATGCTGAATTTCAAGCAGTGAATTTCTTAAAGCAAAAGCCATGCCAGTAAGATCAGTTTTACAGTCGAAAAAAATGCCGCCTGATTCGCGAATAGTGTATGTTGTTGTTCTGCACTAGTCTCAGGGATTCCTGTGAAGCATCATTTTTAACTGAGATATATTATTATATTAAATGGCTCAGATTTTGAATAGGTTATTTGAAAGAAAAATTAATTTGTATATTTTTGCTTGATAATTTTTCTTTAGTTGAGAGTGAGTATCTGGATTCAAAGTGATTGCACAAGATTTTGTTTGGTTCTGGTTATGAGTTATGAAAGCTGGCTAGTGAGTGTGTAGGAGGAAAACTTCGGCTATAGGCTTGTTCACGAAAGGGAAGAAGCTTGAGTGGCTGATTGTTGAGCTAGTTCTCGAGATGTGTGGGGTGTCACATTAGCGCTTTTTTTTTTTTTTTTTTTTTTCTTTCTAGTTCCTATTCTTGTACCATCTGGTTTGTCCGGTACTTGGTGTCTCTATCTCCTCTCTTGTTCTTGAGTTATTTTATATTTATTAATGATTTTAATAGATAATTTATTAAACACTTATAATTCAATTAATTAACTTAAGAAATTTCAATTATTAGTTTTTTTTTGTCAATTTTTATCAAACATTGTCTTATTCTTAAATTTTACTTCATTTGCATATAAACATTATATCTTATATTTTAGTATTATCTTAATTCATCCTCAAATTTTATTTCTTTATAAATAATTTTTTAAGCTTTAATTGTATGCCAAATGATCTTTTCATTTTATATACTTTTATACATAAACACCTTAATTTCAACTTTATCCCAATTAACTCTTAGAATTTATCCATTTTGGAAATAGTCTCTTATATTAAATTGGAGTTAAATTACTATTAAAAAATAAATATCAACCATTCATTTATTTAAAATTTAATAATTTATTAACTTTATTTTTATAAATCACTTTTCAAAAATTAAAACATAATAAACTTCAATATTAAAAATCAAATAAAGACTTTTATTTTTTTTCTAAAT
>JAMLFT010003891.1:0-20909 GCA_026544285.1 Pachyrhizus erosus | reverse complement strand
TAAAATGATATTATTTTATTATCAATTTTGATGAAATGTGATAGTAAAATATGCAAAAGTAAAAAAATATGATAATAAAATATGTAAAAGAAAAAATTAGGTGATAAAGTTAACAAAATGATAAAATAAAATGTGAAGATAAAAATTAACTCTAAAAAAATTATTATAAAAAGAAATATAAGATCAAGATATTTTAAAAATAACTTTAAAAAGTTACTTTCATTTTTATTTCTATTTTTTTAATTTAACGATTTAATCAATAACTCATATTTATAATTAGATTAAAAAATAAAAAAAATAATTATTTTAAAAATAATTTAATATGTCTTCATACATATAATATAAAGAAAAGAGTTGATTTTTAAAAAAAATTATAAATATTCTCTTTTAAAGATTATTTTATTTGAGACATGATTAAACGTTATGTCTATTTGAATTTACTAGGTTACGAAAGATTAGTTCCTTTCTTTTGATGGACACCTGTGCTTATGAGTATTTTATCCATGTGAATGCAATGGTTGCTGGTGGTGCAGCTTGGAGTGCCAAGGAAGCAGGAGACACGGTGCCTGCAAAGCTGTGATGTCTGGATCTAAATGCAAATATGCAGTGCATATTTATAATAGTCAATAACCATTTATTGAAGATGATGTAGTGCATTAAGATATATTAACTGTTTTATCTTAATAATCAAATTTTATTTTAATTCTGTCAAAAAATAATTTTAATTATTCACAATAGAATAGATTATCGATATTTATTGTTGTAACTTCTCGTATTTTTTAGTTATTATATATCTCTTTCATAGCTTCGTTTTTTCTCTTCCTTTTATTATGCATCCTCACTTTGAAAATACTGTACTAACACACAAGTGTATATCTTTTTTCAATATTTCATTGGTGAATTGAGAGAAAGGTGGCAATATCTATATGCTTTTATGTAGATTGATCATTTAGTTCGAAGAAGCAAAATATGTTGTACCACTCAACGCTCTGATGCTAATAACCACATATAGGGACCTCAAAAAAGAAAAAATCACGTCTAGAAGATAAGAACCATTCATTCAGTAATCAAATTTTGAAAATAACGTTTGACACAGACTAGTCTTGGCGATTTCAAAATGTTGAATTGGATAAACATACGGCGCAATCGAAACAGTGGATTTCAAAATGTGACTTTATATGCTGACGTTGATTTGTGCCGGCAAGACAACCTTTTATTTTACTAACGATGTCACGTTAACCGTGGATTTCAACCTACTTGCCCCTCTAATTGATAAACACTCAAACTGGTCAACTAGATGTATTACAATTGAATTTGGTTACTGATATCAATTATTTTACTATTGATTTTTTTAATTAATAAAGATAACAGCATTTTATTATTTAAAACACTTTTTCACTTTGGGTTATATGTGATAAAATGGATCACAATTAGTTAAAAATTAAAAATATTTTCTTTTAGTTAAAAATTGTCAACTTATTAAATTATAATTATTTTATATAATTAGTTTTTCAATTAGTTGCTAAATAAAGTGATATAAAAAGATATGTAAATATATTTTTTACATAATATTTTTACTTTGCAAACAAAAGTATAATTTAAGTAATTATAGTTTTAACTTTTAAAATTAATTTTAAATTCTTACGATTTTAGTTGAAAGATAAAATGTATTGTTGAAAATTTAAATAGTATATTTTTAAAGAACACGGTAAATGTGAAATAATATTAGAGTATTGAGAATAAAAATGAAAAAATAATAGTAATTTATAGTTATGCCATAAACAAAACTATTTCAAGTAGTATTTGAAAAGACACTATAAGTTAATGGAATATGCTTATTTATTGGACATTCCTGTTTAAATTAAACGATCTCATATAACTTCATCAAATAAATTAATTAAAATAACTTCTCAATTTCATTATTAGGAAAAAAAATTTATATGAAAAAGAAGTCTTAATTTTCATTCTTTTATGTTGTGAATTGGTTTTCAGCAAATTCGTAAAATCAATTTATACATTTATCATAATTTTTATTTATTGACACGTCAATTTCATAAATAATGTTGTTTAGTCATGACCTACACAATCCATAAACTAAATAGATTAAATTATCCCATGGGTTGGGGTTGGTCCATAGATTATACTTTATCTGTTTCTTTATAATAATTATTTAAACATTTTGCTCTGTAACTATTAAAATCAATTATTTCCCTTTTTTTTATTAAAATTATAACCATTTTTTCTATTGTGTCATTTTTACTTAAAAAAAATCACTTATGTCATTTCACATTTCTGTCTCCCTAATTAACTATTATACTTAATGTTGTTTCTCTTTCTTTTTAATTTGTAGATTGTTATATTAATTTCTCACTCTTTTCATTAAACAGACACTCGTTACTTAACTGATTAACTTTTACAATTTTTATCAGTTGATTCATTTTTCTTTGAAGGTTTCAATTATTTATTATTCAATCTTATAAAAAATGTAAAATAATTAATGGAAATAAGGATATAATTAAAAAAAAGTAATATTATCTTGAACTAATTTTTTATTAAAAACTTGACACTTAAAAAGAAATTGAGAAAATATATTTTTTTAACCAGAGAATAAAAAAAGAGTAATTAACAAAAGAAATAATACAATAATATATCAATAAATAGATCTATCATAAGCCATTTAGCAAGTACCTAAGAACCTTAAATCTAAAGAACATTAAGTGGTAAAATATGCTGAGGTTAGAAAATCCAACACACAAATTTAGAAAGGTCATCCCATTTTAGCTTGTTTTGAAAAGGTAGGTCAACCCACGAAGTGAAGGATGAGATGAGGAAAAATGGGATGTTAATATAATGGGCCTATCAATAAATGAAATGACATACATTTTTAAGCCCAGATCCCACAGCGGGCCAACTCAGCCAACCCAATTTTAACAACCTATATTTGGTAGGAAGCAGAGCCCAGCAAATCAGAGAAAGAGAAAACGTTAGTTTCATTGTGACATTCAGAAGCCAGCAAGTATGGCATGGAGGCTTATGAGACCATGGCCTCTCACTAAACGTCACTTCTCCTCAAATTCTTTCATTTTCTTCTCCAATTCCTCGTTTCGCAAAACAAGGTACCTCAGATTTGTAGTCAAACAAAAAATTGGAAGGCAATATTTTGGTTTACTACTAATCATTTTCAAGTTTTTTTTTCTTTGGTGTAGCTTGTACTTTTGTATGCGAAGCAAAAAAATTTAGAAACAAAAATTTGGTTCAATAATGACTTACACTGCTGTAGCTTGGACTGTGTTGTATGCAAGTTTCATGGCCAGGAACCTATTTTTGGTCCATCTGCTGTCTTGGGGAATGCAAGGTTTCACTCATATTCATTTCTGAAGTGTAACGATAAGGTTGTAGAGCAACAACATCAGGATTTTGAAAAGGCCCCAAGTGCTAATCGTGATGGTAATGCCGAAATAAAGAGGAAAAAATTAAAGGGGAAAAGAGCAGTTGTAAGATGGCTAAAGTTCTTTAGATTTAAGAAGAGGAAAGAGTATGAAAGGATGACAGCGGAGGAAAAAATTTTATACAAATTGTTGAAGGTAAGTTCTATCTTTTGAAATTTACATATATTGTCCCTTTATATTCTTTTGAAAATAGTGTGATTCTGCTGGTTCTTTTGCTTTGCCCCTTTGCCACCCTGTGCATGCTATATCTAGATATATGTTTGTTTTTCTTATTAGTATTTTCAAACTACACATGGCTTGTGTTTAAATTTTAGCATGAAGAACTAGGATTCTCTTACTTTATAATAGTGATCTGTAGACTAATTTTTATGGTTTTATGAATTTCTTAAAATAGTGAAGCTCTTGATGAAGACAAATCTATTGTTGTTGGAAACTTAGTCATGCAATAGTGTTTTCTTCTTATGTATGCCAAAGCCTGTGGTTTAAGAAATCAACTAGAATACCAGAAACCTTTCAAGCAATATTGTGCGAAGAGTTTTGAGATAGAACTGTTTATATTTCTTGAACAATTATTGGTGTCAGTAAGAAAAATAAATTTATGGTTCTCTGTATTCAGTATTGGAATCTGGCATGCACTATACCTATTCAAACCTTAATACACCATTTTAGTAAGATAAAATGCATTAAATCTTTCATTTTTGAACAAAGAATTACAGAATTGCTTTAGTTCATTCATTTCTATAATATGCATTACAAATTGCTATCCAATTCCTCAATTTTATCTTTTTGTTCCCAAAAATTTGCAAAAAAATTGTCAAAATCTGTTTGTTAAATGCCCAAATGGTGTTTGAAAATATCTAGCTTTTTGAGAGTGGCAATTTATTTGTTAGATGCTGGGCCTGAAAATGAAGTAAAAAGTATAATCTTTATTTCTGAAAAATAATCTCTGCCCTAGTATCTATGTGATACAGACAGATATAATTAGAATTCACTCCCTCGTCAAGATATTTGAGAAACCTGTCCTCCCAATTTCCTACTATAAGTTTTCCACTGATTCTAGCTAACCCCCCCTTTATTCTTATCCCATTTCTTTACTGAATACAAGCAATTATGTTGTTATTAACAGAATTGAGTTCTAGTACTGACACTCTTATTCTTCCTAACCTAGGCTCTAATAGACATTTAATTTCTTGAGTAGGAGATTTACATTCATAATTTATGATTCTGACTTCTTAACTTTAAAATCACATTTTCAAGATTTAAGATGCACACTCTTAGTTAATGGCCCTTGGGTAATCACGACACCCCCACATATCTACCGTGAAAAAGGGTGGAGAAAAAGGTCGTGTCGTGTGTTAGTATTTACAAGGAGTAGTAGAATTGGACTGAGAATAGAATGGAAAGTAGGAAGCAAACAGAATCTGTTGTATTATTCAGTGGATATCCCTTTGATCAAAGTGATCCACAGGTAGAAGATGATACATAAGATAAACCATCCTCCAGGTATTTGTGAGACCCGGATCCTCTCCTAATCTGCCCCCCAAACTTTCCTGATCTGGTTTCATGTCCCTTTTCTCCTATACGAGAGAAATCCTGACTAACTTTAAGTATTGCAATCAGATAGAGAGGGTGGATCTTACCTAGATTGTCTTAAAAGGGGTAAGTAAACTTGATAGAACCATTATAATTGGCATTGAACCAAAACTTTGACCAACTAGCTATTTTGGCCATTGTTGTGATATAAAGATAAAATATCCAGAAGACAAACTTCTCTTCAGGATATTCAAAAGACCTTGATCCTTTCCCAATCTGCCTAGTACACCCCTTAAAATTCCTTGTCTTGGTAGAACATTATGTCTTTAACAAAGCAAGACATTTCCTGTCCTTTAATGTTGATCCTAGTATTTCTATCTACAAACTGTGCATTCTGTAATTGATTACACCATTACAGTTAAAAGTGTTACGGAAGATCTCAATTGATTTTTTATGTCAAAACTTCAATGGACCACTAATATCGTTATCCAATCTTTAAATGAAGGGACCTAAGAGTTATAGAATTCTACAATCTTGAAAGTTTATTTGGATCAGCAGCAATCACTTGCTAATTGTTGCTTGGCTAATATGCCAAAACAATATATACCTGGTCTGAGAATTTGGCAATATATTTATTTTTGCCCTTGATATTGTTGAATCAAAATTTGCCTTTACTAAATTCAGTTACATCACTCCAAGATGCATCATTTTTTGGTTGTTATCCGAGCTAACTGGCATATTTTGTTGCTTTTACGTTCTCTGATGCAATGTTCTCAAAAAACCGTTATAGTTCTGTCATAATACCATAATGTGCCATTTTTTGAACATAGGCAATTTGTGAAGGGAGGCCCTTTATGATGGCAACCACAGGTCACAATGGCCAGGGATGGAATCAGGAAAAAAAAAATGTTTTGGGGGGGTGGGGGGTTTGTGGGAGGTGCAAAATTTTTTCAAGAAAAAATCAATAATGATTTAAGTTTAGCTTGTTGAGTGAGTTATAGAAAGGATTGCAGTGTTATTTTATAAAATTCATTATCTTAATTTGGATTTTCCGTCTGACAACTATTTGTCATTGGGGGGGTGAATGTTTTCCTAGTTGAACATATGAAGGTGGCTTTATGTTCAAGGGGGGTGGGTTCCCCTGTGGGCTTACACCTGGGTCTGTCCCTGGCAATGGCATGTTTATATGGCCTTCCACCATATTCTGTCATCGGCCGTTGATAACCTTGCTCTGATGACATCGTATGAAACAAATTCTTTTGTTTTGCATTTTTTGCTTTCCTCAAGAGTGAGAAAGCTCTTGCATTCTTATTTATTTTTCAAATCGCTATTTTGAACTAAACATGGTTTACTGGTTTGCACTTTATGTCTGTTGTGTCAGTTATTGAACAAACAATGCTTTCTCCATCATTCTAGGCTCGAAAAAAAGAAGAGAGACTTTGTGAAGCTCTGAAAAAAATTGAGCCTGCAGAATCTTCAGAAACAACCCATGATCCAGAGATATTGACCCCAGAAGAGCACTTTTTCTTCTTAAAGATGGGCCTCAAATGCAAAAATTATGTGCCAGTTGGAAGACGAGGAATTTACCAAGGTGTAATTTTGAACATGCATCTGCATTGGAAAAAACATCAGACTTTGAAAGTGGTGGTGAAGACATTTTCAGCAGAGGAGGTTAAGGAGATTGCTGCTGAGTTGGCAAGACTGTCCGGAGGTATAGTGCTTGACATTCACGAAGACAACACAATAATAATGTACAGAGGGAAAAACTACTCTCAACCACCAACAGAGATCATGTCTCCACGAGTCTCTCTTTCAAGAAAGAAGGTATTGTGTCCTTTATTCAATTTTTTGTCATTTATGATACAGAATAGAATTGGAGTTTAACTGGGTGCGACGTTTAGAAATTTCTCCTACAGTGGTCTTCAACTCATTGTCCAGAATCTTTTTGGGAAAATTTCTCCTACTAATGCTTCACCTGCAGAACCACTGCTATGCCTGAACTTTTTGCATTTGTAGTCCTTGAATGTGTATATGCAATCTCTCTTTTTCATGCTACTTGTCTGTTTCACAAAATTTATGTTTCTTATTTCAAATTTTACACTATTACATAATTTGTTTTAAAACTCTTAAAGTGTCTTGTTGGTGCTGGTTCTCACTGTATCTCCTGGGGATTTTCTCATCTATGCAGGCATTGGATAAATCCAAATATAGGGATGCCCTCCGAGCTGTGAGGAGATATATTCCAAGGCTTGAGCAAGAGCTTGAAATTCTTCGTGCTCAATTTAAAAGCGCAGCTGAAAGTAATACAGATGCTGCCAAGGAAATCCAGAACAGTGACAGAGAGAGAATTGAATATGGTAGTATTTCAGATTTTCAGCTTGAGAATTCAGATAGACACGGTGGGATGATGAATGATAACATTGGGTGCACAGAGGATGAGACAGATATGGACTCTGAATTGGATTCTGATTCTGATAAGTTATCAGATATATTTGAGACTGATTCAGATACTGAAAATTTTGTAAAGGAGAAGAAACCTCTTTATTTGGATGAGTTTGCTAATTTTCCAGAGCAAAGCGATGGAGAAACGAATGATTTTGAGGAGCATTTGCGGCAAATGTCTTCGAAGTCAAAAAACATGGAACAAGACGACTTGCCTAAGCTGGACGAAGTTGACCAGATTTTTCTGCGTGCTACCTCCTTTTTAAAGAAAAGGATAAAATAAGAAATTTGCAAAAGACAAGTGCAATCATTGTATTGGATATAAAAAGTGTAGCTGGGGAGAAATTACAACGTACAACAATGAAGTGGCATTGTGTTTGACTCATTTTTAACTCAGTAGATAAAAATTTAACTAGCACTTTGGTTTGAGATGAGTCTTACGTGAGGTGGCGGATAAAGTTCTCGCAACATCTATTTTTTAATAAATATTGTATAACAAATTTCAGTATGAAGAGAGAATGATAGAGAGAAATATGAAATGCAATTAATGACGGGGAGAGATAAAGAGAAAATAATTTGTATGACTAGTTTTAATTTTTCTTTTACCTTCTATAATATAATGATTACTTTTATAAAATAAAACACTGCTCAATTTAAAATAAAAAACTTTATAGTTTATACTTAAAAAATCTTTTATAAAAAAAAGGTAAAACAATTTGAGTTCAGTAAATTAATCACCGTTCCACTCATAACAGAAAAACATTTTTCAAGGGCTTCTAATACTTTTACTCAATCTGTTGTTCAATTAAGTGGCAAAAAGGGGTTATGGAAGGGGAAGGCCAGATCAACATATCTCATTGACAATGGAGTCATGCTCTGGTAGCCAAATATAACCACCAGTTGACTGTAATTAACTAAACTAGGTGATGTTAATTACATAACCTAGATTAGAGGGACAGCTAGGAAATATTACACAAGTGAGATTTTACTTAGGGATTCTTCACAGAAAAAGTAAGAGAGGTGCAGTAATATTTGGTCCAAACAGGCCCTTTCAAAGAAAGAAATAGACAAACTATTGGCAGTGTACATACTACAGAATGCCTGGAGTTGTTGTACTGCTGTTGTTATGTTCCCCTTTACTGATTCAGCTGTCCCCTCTCCTACATATCACCGTCTATACTCCTACAGCCCCTATCATTTGTTGTTATAGCAGGTTTCAATTGGAGCTCATATATTTTATAGTCCTTATAATTTAAGCTAAATTACAAAAAAAGTATCCTGCTTTTCTCTTTGAATGTGAACAGTTTCTTCCCAATTACTTAGCATATACACTTATTTGTGGAACTCAATTCGTGATATTTAATTATTCATTCCCCAACATAACCAAATTCAATGCAATATCTTGTGGACCTCAAAATGTAGGTTGATTTTAATCATTTTACGTCAAATTGGTGTTTTGGCTTATAAGACACTAGTGTACCATGTCTAATTTTCATATCTTGTAAATTGGAAAAAGATAAAAGAAAATGCACTTGATCATGTTAGGCAATTTTAGTTTTGTAAAAGTAATTCATTTCTCTTTTGCTAGAGTAAAGAGAATGGGTGACGAGAAGAAGGCTCAGATGTTTGCGAAACTAGTGTCTGCTGCTAGGACTGGATTCTTCTATGTTAAGAGAAAACCGAGGCAGTTTACTGAGAAACTTGAATTTCGAAAATATGATCCAACGGTTAATCGTCATACTCTGTTTACAGAAGCTAAAATGAATTGATGATATGGAACCTTTCAAGGCTGCCTTCCATTATAACTGGACCAATCCTGTACTGCTTGTTTAGAAAATTATAACAGGAGGTTGAATAATCAGGCCAATCCTTTAACTGTCTCTGCCTCTATTCTTTTCATAATCAGATTGAGTTTGTGAATTTGGTATCTGTTTCTGCTCTGCTGTTTCTACCTTTGATGGATTGATTATAATTTAATATCTTAAAAAAATAGCAATTTAGAAAATTGATATATCTATATTTTAAATAACATTACCTAACCATAGATGTCTGAAAGCCCATTAAGCTGTCCATCGGTTCCTTACAATA
Source organism: Pachyrhizus erosus (assembly GCA_026544285.1). Classification (NCBI taxonomy): domain Eukaryota; kingdom Viridiplantae; phylum Streptophyta; class Magnoliopsida; order Fabales; family Fabaceae; genus Pachyrhizus; species Pachyrhizus erosus. Next base: position 11,397 of record JAMLFT010003891.1, on the reverse strand, counting down.
AGCAGCTTAAAGCAAATTAATTATAAATCTTGTGACCAATAGGGTCAGCACAGGTAGTATATCATTCTGACATTCCATTCCAGGTAGTGAACTGTTCTGGTTTCTGAAGGCTTTGCCTGAACAAATAATTGATTTTTTTAGTCTCTTTTGTTCTATTAAGGTACTTTTCCAATATTGTGTACAGTGAAAGAACAACCATCTGAGATGTTGGGTGCCTATCAGATTCAGTTAATTTGCTTTCGAGCTTCATCTTGGCAGGGAAAAATTCTGATGCTTATACCTATTCCCTAGCTCCTGGCCCATTTTAGTTATAACTAGTCAAATTTACCATACATGAAGAGTAATACAGTCAACTATGCATACTTCCTTGCACTCAACAAAGCTAATTATGCATATGATCACTCAGCACCTGCTTCACTGACGCAACCGCCACTCCTAGTATGAATTTGCCTGTTCCCTAATATGAGAGGTTTTTCCTTGCTACATTTGTATCGGCTAAAAGATGAACATTTAACTTATGGAAAATACTGATTAGTACGAATAACATTCCTGAAAAACACATTTCTTGCAACCAGAACAATACATAAACTGATAAAAGCTTATTGAACCAACAATCCACGGTTCTGCCAAACAAGAAATCCTTTTTGTTCTCTCAGTCTCGCGAACAGTTGCCTATGAAATTTAATGTTTAATCTATATCAGTGAAATTTATATTCCACATCGTAATAAGGAAAAAGCACAGACTCCAGTGAGGATGGACAGCCGAGATTAATTGGAAAATGATTGTAGTTTTTTTCAGCTTTGCAAGGAAGAGGTGACTTATGTTAAACAAAGATAACATGCAATTTACATAAATAATTTTTTCAATTCTTTTTTGTTGGGAGAGATGTTGGTTTTTTGAGATAAGGAGGGAAGCCCAAGCTGCTAACAATAATCGGTTGTTCAACTGCTATTGTTAGTGGCATTGGCATTGGTATTGATAGGAAAGAAAGATGTGGTCTCTGGGCACTTGGAAAGAGATTCTAGAAATGGGCAAGTTGGGCCATGGGAAATGTACTCTCCTTTTCCTAATTTCTCTTTTCTCTGAGCTCAGCTTGCTTCAATTATCATCTTTAACTTGTCCTTGTAACGTGAGAAATCGAACATAGAATTATGATCTCAACTTTCCTTATTCTCTAAAATACATTCGACTGTGAGGATGCAACAATTTAACATATATATGTGCAAGATTTATTTATTCCTAGAGTTTAAATGGTGAAAAGTTAGTGTGGAGCCATGTGTCTATCAATTTTGCACATTGAAGCATCCTGAAATCAGATTAAATCATTTCAGATACAACTATCCAATAAGCAAGTATAGTAGGGGTTTAATTGAATTCTACCTTTAGTATTCGGTATGTTACACAAGTGAGTAGTTGATGGACATAAATTTAAATTGTTAAATTTTTATGAATGAGATCCTAATATTCTGCTATATTACACTACGTTTGCCAAATTAAGGCTTTCAATTCTTATCAATCTGAGTATGAATACAACCATTTTCAAATTGTTTTGATCTACAATCTATTATCTGGCTTCTGAATCATATTTTCTTCTTATTATGTTCCAGAGGTCATACATTGAATATCCCACCGAGCCAGAAAGGCCACCATCACCGGAGGAACTTCTTATTATACCTTCTTATATTAAAAATTATTTTATTAAGGCAGAAAGGTCAATTATATCTTCTTATGTTTGTTTATATATAAAATTTGAAGAAATTTAAAAAAATATACATTTTTAATAGAAAATCTTTTAAAAAGGTTTCTATTTTGTATCAAAATAAGTCCTTAACATTCTATCAATGAACTGTTATCTCAAACTAGATTTTAGTATATATATAACATAGTATTTTATTTGGATCTTAGTTAAAGAATGAGAAGAAGTAATACTGCTTTGAATTCAAACATAGATGTTTATGATTTTGAATTCAAAATGAAAATTATAATCAAGGTTAAGAATGAGATAGGAAGTAGTATTGCAATTTTCTTCCGGAGTAGGAATCAAGCATGTACAGTCCCTGTATTCGGATTCACATACAGTTACAGTTAATTAATCGAATACATTCCGTTGACGTCTTCTTAATATAATTCCAGTATTCCGTATATTATGTTTTCACACAAATAAGACAACTTCCATCATCAATTGGTTAATATATATAAATTCTGGAAATAGGATAAGAATCTCTTCTTTCACACTTTAAGCTTCAATTTAAATTATGCAAGATTAGGAGTTTGAAATATGACAATATCTGGTTTTGTCTGATTTCATTTGTTAATTAGTTTATATAATACTATGACATGATTTGGTATTGTCTAATTTCACTAATTAAATTATGGTTAGACAGACAAAAAATTTGAGTAAAATTGTCCATCATAATATGTTTTTAATATATGGAAAAATACACGTTAAATTATTATTTTTTATCAATTAATGAACTAGCTAGTAAGTACGCATTTCTTGTGTCAAGAAATTATTTTCCTACTGACTTTGATACAACAACAATAAACTTTCAAGAAGAATACGCAACTTGTCAGTAAGAACAAAGGTTTTGCTCGAAAATATTAAGGTGCCCATTGGGTTAACAAAAAAGTCTAAGAGCATGTTTGAATACGTTTTAGAAGTATTTATAGGAGTTTTTTTTTTTTACTTATAGATTTAAAGGAAGTGTTTTCACTTTCTAAAATACAGTCAATGTTAACATTAGTAACACTATATTTTATTGTTGATTCAATTAAACAGTGCTTTCTTCATTCCATAATAATTGTGATTCTTTTTTACTTAAATCATGAAAAATTAGTAAACAGATGAAAGTGTGTAGCAAGTTTACAAAATTAATCTTAGTATTATTAATTCATTTATAATTTATGTTATTCATCCTGAATATTATTAAAGATATAAATAAATAATAATAATTAATACAACCCTTAGTTATTTATATAAAAAAAATAAAATATAGTATTTTTCTTAATTATAAAAAATATATTATTATTTTTACATATATTAATTTCTATTATTTTATATTCTTAATTTATTATAAAATCTATTAATGAAATATCATTCATTTATCATGAAAGTAAATATATTTATTGAATTATTAATAATATATTTCCTTCATTTCTTCTACAAGATTCATTCAAATAATTTATGTCATTTGAGAAAAATAATTAATTTAGTTAATAACATTAAATTTGTTAATAATTTATAAAATTCTTTTAAAAGTATGCTTAATTATTTTTAAATTAATCATCTTTCTTTTTTTTTTACTTAGTTGTTTCTCATTTAATTGTTACTCATCTTTTCAAATCCTAATAAAAAAAGAAAGAGTTTATCTCATTAATTTTTAATATTTATTATTTTTATTAAATAATTTTTAATTAATGAAAATATTTTAAAAAAATAATGGAACAAATAATTAGGAAAGAATCTTAAAAAAAGGACAAATAATTTTCTAAAAATGGTATTATAAAAAGGGACAAGAAAATAATTCATATTTATTAGTTGAAAAAAATAATCTTTAAATTATGATTAGTGTCATTATCTATTCATCATTTAAATCAATTATTTTTATGGATAATTTTAGAATAAAATTTTAATGTATGATAATATTAATTATAATTAATAATTTAATTATTTTTATTGATCTTGATGAATTAAATATTTATTTTTTATATATATAACCAAAAATAATATTATATTGAAAAACTAAAATAATTATTATTTTGATATTTTTTATTGACAGACAATTATTATGGTACTGATCTCCTTTTGAATTAAAAAATAACTAAAATTAACTCATTTTTCTTTGATTAATATCATTTAATTTTATCAATAATATTTTAAAATAATTTTTAAAAAAATATCTTTCATTAAAATTTGATATAAAAAATAAAGATATTATTTAAAACAAAATTTTAATTAATTAAAAGATATTTTCTAGATAATATTATTAAATAAAATAAAAATAAATTTTGTTTATACTAAAGTTCACAAAACTGTTTTGTTGCTTATAATTGAGTTTGGATAGAATATATTTTTAATATTATATTTATTTTATTTTAGAAAGAAAAAATAATTTAAAAAGTAATATATTCATGTAGCGTTTGGTTGAATTTTGGTAGGATTTTTTTCCTTCTTAAAAAAGAAAACTTAAACTAAACACATATTTTAAAATATAAAACTACTTAGGATTGTATGCCTTGTGTTCCTCTTGGTTTGATTACCATGTTTTTATTTATATACTTATATTGAAGTACTCATCTTTTGTCAAAGGTATATCGTTCACATATAACTTGAGATATTTCGAAGATTTTGGATTCAATATTTTATATATTTCTAATACTTATTACAACACCCACATACGGTATAGAAAAATACTTAACTTATACATTTTCTTGGGGGAATAAGCTCCAATGTCTCTCCCCCCATCTCAAAAATTAAATTGTATGCAGCTTCAAAGAGAGGAGAAATAGTGTTAAAGGTAATATATATATTATTCAAAAGAGAAAGAGGGAAAGAGAGAGGAGTAATCGAACTTCAATACTTATATGGGTATTATTCAAACTAAATGAATTAAATGACTTGATTAAAGGAAAATATATAAATGTAATGATAATTAGACAGGCAGGGCCTGCCAGATATTTTTGTTGGACAATTTGAAGAAGAGAATAAGAGAGCATCATCATCATCATCATGTTAGTGTATAGATTTATCTTCCTTCTAGAGACAACCCCAAAGATATCTTATAATACTACCAATGCTACAAGTGGGATGCTAGTTATATGCTTTTGCTCAGATATTCAAATTGACATGCAAGTAATATATACTATTTGTATTGTTCTAATCTATAAAAACAATTGAATGTGACTCAATCCATTAATTAATATCAGACATATCTTTTTTTTTTTTTTCTATTACCAGTTTATAACTGTAAAACAACTTATAAATTTAAATTTTGCATTTATAGAAAAGTTAAATGATGAAATTTATAAAAAAAGTTAAATGAGAAAGATTTTCAAAGTATTTTTATATAGTAATTAATTTTAATTTATATTAAAAGTTTATTTTATTTCTCTTTTTCTATAGATGTTTTTTATAAGTTTGTTTACATTGTCTCACAATAACTTTGCTTATAATTTAAAGAATGAATACTATATGAAGTATGAACTGCGAGGAGTGCTGCTTAAGTTTTTTATTAATGATTTAATAAGAAAATTACATTTAAATAGATGAGAGTATTTTCTTTCTTTCTTTCTAGTAATAGATGAGAGTTTAACTTCAATCCAAACTTATCATCTAAAATGATTAATTTGGAGGGAACGATATAAAAATATATATAAATTTCATTTATATACATGGTAAGTGTAATTTTTTACACATATTTAATAAAATTTGATTATTTTATCATATCATTTTATTTATTAATATAATGTGATGATAGAATGAATTCATACTGAATGTCTAAATAAAAATATTTTATAGTAGTAGTATATAAAACTAAATTCAAAGGATATTACTATAACTCAATTAACAATATTAATTTTAAACTAATTACTAGCAAAAGAAGTGTAAGAATACATATAAAATATAAATTTGCAAAACCATTATTATAATACCTTTAAATCTTCCAACAACATTTTTTTAAAAAATCATCCTGCTTAATTACTATAGAATAAAAATGTATTAAATATTTTTATGTTTCTTCCAACTTTTTTTTTTATTTTCTTTAAAGTTAGCACTCAAAATAAAAATAAATAAATAAAAAGTGTAACCTTAAAGTAATTTTCCTAATTTTAAAAAGTATGACTCAAGAGAGGGAGAGAACTCTGACCAAAAATAGAGGAGGCGAGAGAAAAGTTGTTGGGGGAAAGGGAGCAGAGACAGCAAAATGAGGAGAGATATCAATTTTCTAAAAACTCATTCTTCCAATTATTATTTTTTCTTTTTTAAATAACTACTTTCCCTCTCCTTTTCTTTTCTCGAACATGCTCTCAATAGTTGGCAGATAATAAAAATTATTACATGAGTTTTTATTATATTCCAACACCAGTTAATTATAAAGGATTTCATGCATTAGATGTTAAAATTTTTAAAATATATATTAAAATAAAAGTATTTACAGCTATAAAAGTAATATATATACATAATAACTCAAAATGTAAAATAAAAATAAGTATTTTAAATTTATGGGAAAATCGTTTTTAAACTAATTTGAGAGTATAATTTGTTAAAATTTGAGACTAAGAAAAAAACATTAATATATATATTTTAAAGTTTATGAAGTTGAGATTTAAGAGAGAAAAATAAATATCAATGTAACATAAAATATAAAATATAATTAAATTTTTATAATTTTTAATATATCTAGTATAGTGAGATAATCATATATGAATATTGAATAATTTAATCTCAAAAGTCATCATTGAATTAATTTTTTTTATATGAAACATATTTAAAAAAATTTATTAAGTGATTTAGTCATAATTTAATTTAAAATTAATGTTATATTTAAAAATTTGTATTATTCAAGTCAATTTAGATTTAACTTTGAATTTCAGTTAAATTAATAAATATTAAATTAAAAATTTAGATGATTTACTTACAATTTGCTTTTTATTTTTAATTTATTGCTTTATTTTTAAAACTATAATTTAATTGTTGTATTTTGGTTATAAACACTTTTGATTATAATTTAATTTGATTTAAGTTAATATATTATTCATTTATAGATTTAGTTTTTTATTGATCAAGATTGATATAAAATAATTTTAAAAGGGAAATACATTTAGATGAAAAAAATTATTTTTGTGGTGATGCAAAGGATTCAAAAAAATTAAAAATATATATTAAAAATAATATAAAGAGATATAATTTATTTTAGGAATAAAATAACAATAATGTAATTTTATAAAGGTCAAAAATGAATGTGATATTTATAAATGTCAAAAAATTAAATTGATGAAAAAGATAATAAAAATAAAACTAATATTGGTTAAAAATGAATTTTGTATTGATACGTAAAATGATTCAAATTGGTATAACATTAATTCACATAATTAGATGCGATTTTTTAGGTGCTTTTGATAGTATTTTTCGATTAAAAAAAAAAGTTTCATAATTAGTAACCTATTTTGACCTTTAAAACAAAGTTTTATTACATGAATAGTAGATGTCATTTAATTTTGACCTAAAAAAATACAAAATTTAAATACAATGGATTCTGAGAATGACATACACACAGAGAAGCAAATACTATAGCTGATATTTTAGCTTCTTTCTCTCATTCTATGCCTTTAGGCTTGCATTTGTATGATGATCTTCCATTTTTTTTGTTACCCTCTGTTGTGAAGGAATTTTGCTCGACTTGCTTGGCTGCATTTTGATTCTCCTTTACATAAATAAATATACGAAGATTTAAGTTTAATTAATATTCATGGTTACCATTGTTCAAAAACTTCAAAAATAAATTGCGACAAAATATATAATTAATTTGAATTTGATTTTATTTAGATTTCAATTCACTGGAAGCTACATAATTGATATGTAAGATTAGAAGATACTAAATTTAATTGATAAAACAGTGTCCAATGTTAATCAATGATTGATATATTAATTTAAATCATACGTAATTTTTTAATTTGAGTCTCTTATAATTTTGAATAAAAATATATTTTTGTCAATTAATTTAACTAAAAATATATAATTATATCAATCATAAATAAAATACTGTTATGTAATAACATTTTCTTTTTTATATATATATATATATATATAATTTATAATTGATAAATGATTTACCTAAATCCATGAATAGACAGTGCAACAAAAACAACCAAAAATTAAATCACAATAGTTAGCTAATGAATTTGATATATATTACCAGAGCAAAAGCAAAATTTGCAGAGAAAAAAAAAAAACAGATAAAAGTATTGAATGACAGACAGGAACGAAAGTGTGGCAAAGAAATTGGAAAAGTTTGCAAGTGCTTAAATATGACAAGGATGCTTAACAAGGAGTCCTAGTGGTGGAACACGAAGCAGAATAAGATAAGCTAAATCCAAGCCAGATACGTCCTGAGTCAGCACATCTCAAGCAAACGCCCATTGGATAAGTTCTATTTCCGCGTCTTAAAACCCAAACACAGAAAAACCACGGTTATATTCACTGTGGGCTCCACACTCACCCCCTTCTTTCTTTCTCTCTCTCTCCTCACTTTTATATAATAACCCTAATCCCAAATTTCGTTACTCACATTCCAATCCCAATTTCCAAATCTCAACTTCTCACAACGACAACGTATCGCAAGCTCGCAAGATAACAAATAGCAAAAATGATTTCTTCCGTGTCCTTTGCACCGTCTCTCCCCGCCGTTAACTTCTCCGGCAACGCCGTCTCCTCGCCATCGTGTCGCGTCAGATCCCGGCCAGTAGTCGCCTTCGCTACCGCTACCGCCACCGCTACCGCGGAAGCTCGCTCTTCGTGGACGGAGCAACCGAGACCTTCGTATTTGAACTCCTCTTGCTCTTCCCTCTACGATATCCTCGGCATCCCCGCCGGCGCCTCTAACCAAGAAATCAAGGCGGCGTATCGGCGACTGGCCAGAGTCTGCCACCCCGACGTGGCGGCGATCGACCAGAAAAACTCCTCGGCGGACGAATTCATGAAGATCCACAACGCGTACTCCACGCTATCAGATCCCGATAAGCGCGCCAACTACGACCGGAGCCTATTCCGGCGACAACGGCCCTTGTCGACGGCGGCGGTGTTCTCCGGCTACACGCGTCGGAACTGGGAAACGGATCAGTGCTGGTAGTGAGTCACCGAGGCGACTCGCCCGAGTGAGCTAGAGAAGACGCAGTTATTGAAGCGCCTTTCCTTGCATATAAGTTATTAATCACTAATTTGTTAGCGTCGGAGTTTGTATTATACTACGTATATGTACACACATATACGCGTAGAGTAGAATAGACGGCCACTTGTATTGTACTTCGTAGTTAGTACTTGCCAAGTCGCCACTTACACTAAACTCTCCCCCACTCTTGTAATATAAACTTTTCATCAAATTTTTATGGATGAACAAAAAAAAAAAAACGAAAAGAAAATAGATTTTGGGATATACGAGTGCACAATATGTACATTTGCTTCTTTTAATTAGTACTTTTTATGTTATTAAATAAAACCATGTAAGGTATCTTAGAAATTAATTATCGATAAGTTAAAGAAATTAGGAAAAAGCAGGAACATGATTGGATAGAGATATAAAGTAAGTTCATCTTTCTGTTTGCTGTGATTGAGATCTGTGATGTGGACTTGGTTAGGGGCGAGTTAACCTAAAGCACAATCAAAGTTAATTGGCTTTTTTCGAAAAACAACTTTGCTTGGTGTAATAATTGGAATTTTTGGTGCTATTATTAAAAACAAATGTCAACTCAATTTGGCGTTTTCATGAGTCGTTCGTTCACCATAACGAAATGCTAGAAGCTCAAGGTTTCTAGAAGATGGGGTACCGTGCCGTTTGTGCGATTCTATTGTCGGTTGATTGATTAATTAATAGTTGATTTTGTTTTTTAAAATAATTAATTCTTGTGAATCTACTTTATCATTTTTCCTTTTTAGAATGATCCAAGTTCCAACTTGCGACGCACATGAGAATCCAAGAAAAGTAAGGTGCGTGTTCCGATTGAAATTGCAAACAGTTAGTCGGTAAACGAAAATTTGTTTATTGCTGTCAAGTTACACCTATCTAGCTATGTGTTCAACAAAATTTAAAATTTGTGTCCATGGACGACCTTATCCGCGACAAATGTGTTGCGTAATGATAAATTTCTTTTTTTATTAATGCATAATATTAAATAATTTTACCTAGTTATACTATATTCAAATAATACTTTCTCAAATATTTTTTTTAAACTTTATCATTATTCGTTTTCTTAATATTCATCTAATGAATTATTATCACTGCATGTGCTAAGACTCCGTGGCATTACTCTTCTATTTTCTTTTTTTCTTTTTTTGGCTGATTACTTTTTTTGTAATACATTGTTGACTGGTTTGTGAGAAAAAAATAATTTCAGGCAGAAAAACAAAGAAAAATGTAAGAAATCAGAAACGATTGGCTGCATTTGAAAATGAATTTGTTCTAAATGTTTTTAATTCTTGAAAACATGATATTTATTAAATAAATTATCGTTAGAAAAATAACTTTTAATATTTAAAATTATAAAATTTCGTGTTTTTTTTATTCTTGGTAAGAGATATAAAAAGCGCGTCATTTCCATTTAGTATAAAAAAAAAATTTGAAAGAAAACTTTTATATTTTTAGAGACAAGACAAAAAATATCCCTGTCCCAGCAACGTTTGTGTGGTCACGCAGATCTCATTGCCCATCAACTTAATAAATGAGAATAGAAAGTAAATTCAAAGCTAACAAAGGGAACATGTATAGCAATATTTTGAATCACAGATCATGAGGGTGATTTTAAGTATTTAAATTTTAAAATGATAAAGGTTTTATTGTTATCATATTTTTATTTCTGATGAAATCAAATGTATCTGTTGTCGATATAAATTTATAATTTTTAAATGCTTAGAATTAACTCTAAAGATTGATTTAACAATAAATAAATAACGTATACGTTGATAATGTAAAGTTTACTCTCGTTTAATTATAAATTTTATGCTGGTATTGTTTTATTTTTATAATTATTATTTGAAAATCATATAAAAACTGATTTTTAATTAACTAATGAAATAAAATTTGAACAAATTATACTCAAGCTTTTTAAATATTTTTTAAATTATACATGACATATTTTTTTAATTTTTGCAATAAACTTCTTTTATATTTAAAAATATTAAACTAATATTTTTTATATATAATATTAATATTTTTTAATGTTTAAAAATATTACATTAAAATTTATTTATGTATGAAATTAATACCATATATAAGAGAGATTAATATAATAATTAAAAAATAAATAATATTTATATAATTTTATAAAATAATAACTAATATAATTTTCTTTAAAAACTTTTATATTAATACTGTATGCTTATTTTACTCTTAAACAAATAGATAAATAATTAATATATTAGACTTCAACAGAGTTGTAAACAAATTTGAAATCTCAGACGGTGCTGCACTGTCACTAGACATGGACCACCAAGACAATATGTCAAGGATAACGAAACAAGTAAACAACCCTATTTTTAGGGTACCCAAGAACATAATCTAGGCAAAAAAAAAAAAAAAAAAAAAAAAAAAAAAAAAAAAAAAAAAAAAAAAAAAAAAGAAAAAAAAAAAAAATAAAAAAAAGAATTTTAAAATTAATTTAAATAAAAAAAAAAAAAAAAAAAA